>JAMWET010001592.1:0-105233 GCA_024036415.1 Prochilodus magdalenae
ATAAAACTTTCTGAAAAGTGACATGGTCATCAATTATTAACTGACACCTCTGTGGTTTGGCCTAATTACAGTGTTTGTTCTGTGTGGCAAACAAGGTTGCTTTTAGACCTGGCTTTAGACATAAAACAAGCTTATCCCTCATCCAGTGTCTGTCATGCGTCACTCATGAGGGCAAGACACAGCGGTGTACACAACTACCAGTTTGCTGTAGTGTGTTGATCCTGGCAGGCTGTGGAAAAAAAAGACACCTGAGCCAAAATGGAGGCCAAGTAATCAAATCTGCTTACATAAGTAAGTTGATATTCAACAAACCTACTTCTGTGTGACCTGTGAGTCAGTCAGCTTTTTGTGATGGATGATTCTTGAATGGCTGATGATGCCACTATGTCTGCGTACTAAAGTGTATTAAACACTTGCAGATCCACACAAAACCCTAAGAAACTACAGATAAAACACTGCTTTGTCCAAATAAACAGATTTGAGCACTGCAGCTGTTCTTTACATTGTGTGGACATAATCCAAAAGTGGACCCACAGAAAAGCTCCATAATTCCTTGGAATAAAGTCCCTTTGGAAAACTTACATTAAAGCTAAATAACATTTTTTATCCTTTTGGGTTTTTGGGGCAGTGATGATCTGTTGAAATACAGGACCAAACCTAGGGTGCAGTTTTCCATATTTACCACTAAGATTGGAAAACAAATAAGACTTCTCTTACTAACTTTTCACCTTTATTCTGTTCTAAAGTTGAAAATAAAAAGCGTTAGATTATTATAAATCACATAAATCATTAGAGGATTATTGCATCACACACCTTTTATCTTTTTGCCACCCTGCCTTGCTACTGGACTGTTCAGAACACATTACAATACAGTTCGAAACTAGTTGTCCTGAAATGTCTGGTGTTGTCATAGGTAAGCACAACCACTAAAACCTTCAAATACGTTGTTTTGCATTCATACTTTTGCTCTACTTTGACCATATTAAAGTGTGCATAATGAACTATGACATTTAGACCATATGCTACCGTTAGCTAAATGAACATTTCAGCAGTGTCCTGTGTGGCTAATTACATGAAAGTAATTAAGCAGACTCTAAATTATTTAACACACTTTCTTATGCATAAGTATATAATTAGATGTATGATTTACTGTTTGGAAAATCCAGTGCTGTGGAAAACGGATTCTCTAAGGATTGCTTGGCAGTAGGAGTCTCAGAACACCATCTTCTACCTTTGGTAATTAGACAATGGCAGGATGGAAAACAAATGGCCATTTAATGAAGTTCTGTTTTGATTGGACCCCAAGGAGTATAATCTCACACCACTTATCAACACACCTCTTATCAACACGTAATTATATCACATAATTAGCTTGTAAACATGTTGATGTAATGTTTGCTCACTGAACAGTCCTTATGCAATCCTCTGGACACCACTGTGTGTGTCATAGTGAAGTTATTAGAGTGGTTTTTAATTTAAAAAAAGATTAAAATACTGTATAAATCTGCATATAAGAGTACATCTGATGTACACTGATTTTTAAATTATGCACTGGCCATGCAGTACTGGCCTACAATTCTGGACATTTTCCTCAAAATCTTGAAACAGATAAGCATGTCCTATCATACTGACCGATTATAACTGTGTTAGGCCTGCAGTGGATTTGTCCCTTTAGGTTTTTTTGGGTTCCTCATCCTAATTTGGGATTATCAAAACCGCCGCTTTAATAGAACAAAACCATCGTGACTGTCTAAAGCAGGACTGTCCAGTTTTGGTCATATACGTTTTGGGGATATCTCTTCTCACCCACACCTTCTGAACCTGCTAACTAACTAGATTAGGTACATTTGAGCAACAAACTAGAAATGGTGGTGGACACCCTGTTAACATCAGAAAAACCCAAAACCAAAGCATTCTGGGACTCAAGCAAACATCAGTAAGAGCCATTACCTCCAAACGGAGAAAGCTTGGAACAGTGGTGGGTCTTCACAGAAATTTCCTGAAAGAATAGCAAAAGGACCCAGACAAATCCAAGAAACTGCAGGCCTCACTTGTTTCAGATGTTAATGATTCCAATAAAAGAAAGAAACTGAAACTTCCTTAAACAGGAAGTTCATGCTCAAATGCATGTGGCTGAATTATAGCAACTGACCAAATGACTTCCACAATAATCAAAGAAAAACATTATAGGAAGTCTTTGGGTGCACTTGCTGCCACTACAGATTGCACCACCAGTTAGAGCAGCAATTAGTTTTTAACTGTGGTTTCTGATTCAGTTAGGTTCTTTTAGTTCTGTAAATAATGACACAGTATAGCAACATTTAAAGACATTCCCAAAGCTGTGCCATTAAGATGGTGGCAGTACAAGAATAACATTTCTAAAGTGTATCATGTCTATAAATGCCAGGTGAACTCTTTATGGCAAAGGAATAAAAGGCCTGCAGATTCTGACTTTTAAGCCATTCCGCCCTACTCTGCCACTTCACACCGGAAAGAATAAACCGTGATGTTATTATTTAAAGACCTAGAATCTAGCACCAGGATGCAACTCACTTGCCTTTTTAGGTTCTAGTTACAAGCCTAACAAGCCTGACTGTAGTTACCTTTACAAACAAGGGCATTTAAAATACACAGCACAGCTGTTTTGTGCAAATGTGTTTGTTTCAGAACTGTAATGTGAGAATTCATGTTTCTGAAATGGGCCATGTTTAGTATACACTCAGTGTTACCATACAGTTTTACACAGTATCAGATACACCCCCAAATATACGCCCCCCACACACACCCCACCATCCTGTTGCATGTTGCACAATAACTCTTACGTGTCTATGACATCAACAACTGAATATTAAAATCACGTAGTTAACCTTAAATACACCCTTGTCCAAAGTCTCTCTATTGCTTAGCGAACTCCACTGTTACTGCAGGTAATGCATTAATAAAGCAATCAGTTTTAAAGTTTCAGTATTGTTTTCACATGCCTTTTAAACAAAGATGCACATATGACTGTGGTATTGTAGGGCTTATTTGAATGATATTCTACTTTCAGTTGGTGATTCTTGCACATTCTAGCACTGAATAGTGTACATTGTTGATGGCATTACATTTACTTTGTTGTCTCTTTAATATGTCATTTCTCTCCAAGATATGAATACAACAGAGTGTAACAGCAGTGAGCATGCAAACAGCACCAGTTACCAGTTGCCACTGGTCAGTCCCGTCACACAGAGGAAGGATTTATCACTGGCTGTAACCCAGATTTTTGTGTGGCCTTTTGTCTACATTAACGTCCTCATGCTTTTCACCTTCTACAGAAAACAGCACTTCAGAACTGAAACCCGGTACATACTGTTCGCCCATACCTTACTGACCGACGTGATTATTCTTCTACTGACCGATTTTGTGGTCATTCAAACATACACCTATATGTTGTTGCCTGTGGCGTTCTGTATTCCATTATGTATGTTCACAGAGACAGTGACTTCATGCACACCTCTAACCATCACTGCAATGTGTGTGGAGCGCTATGTGGCTATCTGCATGCCACTGAGACACAGTGCTATCTCCACCACCAGCAGAACTCTCATTGTTATCCTTATAATCTGGATCATAAGCTCCTTAAAGTCATTTATGGATCTTTTTATACTTATTGCAACTGTTTCTGAAGAATATTTTTTAGAGCCTACTTTCTGTCATTATACAATCATGACACCAGAGAACTGGCACCGTGTAATGGGAGATATGTTGTATATTGTTTGTTTTATCCTAATTTTGCTCATTGAGTTCTTCTGCTATCTGATGATTGTGCTTGCTGCCCGAGCCGCCTCTGTTGACAAGAAGTCCGCAGGGAAAGGTCTGCGCACCGTCTCACTGCATATGCTTCAGCTTATCCTGTGTACTGTTTCCATTATTTGTCCCTATATTGAAACAATAGTCATACAGATAGATATTCAGCTGTATCTGTCAGTCCGCTTTTTCAACTTTATTACATTCAATGTCGTCGCCAGAGCAGTCAGTCCACTTGTCTATGGACTGAGAGATGAGAAATTTTATTCTGCCCTGTTGCACAGTGTCAGATGTAGGCAAAATCACATCTCATCTGAAAACTGAGACTCACATCAATAAATAAACGTTTCTTGAAAAACTCCTTTAAATACATCCTGCTACTGACAGAATTCCCAGTCTAAATCTGGGTATTGGTCATTTTTTATCATGTCCAGTTGGTTATCACATCTCTTATAATCACAGTCAAAATATAAAACATGTAATACTGTCAGTATGATATTAAAAGACCCCAGTAAAGACTTTATTAACACCAGACAAACCATTTCTTTACAGTGTTCAGGAATCTAGTTTAGCAGAAGTCTGGCTGTGTGTTGGCTAACAATCTAGCTATGCCCAGTCCAGTGAAGTTTACTTTCACATTTAGGACTAATATGTCTACAAGTCATAAAAGTCACCTAATTTTAGTAATAAAGTGGGGAGGCAGAAAAAAAAGCCATACAGTACTCGCAAAGGGTCTCGCATTAGTTTCATTGTACACAGCATGTTGTGTGAGACTATGTTATAAAAGGGGCATTTTCACCTATACGCTATATAAGCAACCCAACCCAAACCCTAACCCTAACCCTAACCGGTTTCCTTCATTTTATTTAGTGATAAGGAGCAGAGAAGCACTGTCCTGTGACCATAGTTCAGGCTTTTGCAGGGAGCCGTTTGTGGGGCTTGAGATGCATACAGGAGGTTCACAAGTTGCCATGGCAGTGTCAGATGAGCCTCAGGACAATGAAGTGCACATATCCATCAGGTGCTGGAATGAGGAAAAATATTAGCGCTGTATATGAAACACATCACAAACCATTTGTACGAAAACTCTTGTAGTTTGAATAAAGGTTATTAGATAATTTGCCCATGTGCAAGGTCAACGTGCAAGGCCAACGTGCAAGGCCAGTGTGCAAGGCCAGTGTGCAAGGCCAGTGTGCAAGGCCAGTGTGCAAGGCCTAAATAACATTTAATAATTGCTAAGTAACCAGCAAAAATTAATAACTGTCACTTTGCATAAGATGACACAATCAATCCAAGAGTTGTACTGCTCCAACAAGAGAGTCCCCAATACCATTCATAGCAGGGGGTATAGGTGAGGTAGAGTACAAGCCTTTGTTCATGCTGGTCTGCCTGCATAGTGACTGGCAGAATACAATGCTTACAGACCCAGATTACAGGTCCAGTGGTCGACCATCCAGGTTTTAATATAGAGGGATCTTGAATGTCCAACGTGGTGGCTGATGGGTCAGTCAGATACAGCAACAAAGTCCGACCTTGCTTACATCACATGTGTGAGCAGTGTAAAAATCTGATTCGCTCCCATGTCTGACAATATCAGATTTACCCACCAAGTTTCCTTCCTGTTGGCTGATTCCTTATAGGTGCAGCTATTTGTGCAGCTATTCTTTTGATGATGTAGGAATATACACTGATCATCAAAACAGAAGTTACACCCTGAAGGAACGAGTGGGACATATTTTGTTTGTTATTTGCTGTAATCATAATTTTACTTGTTGAGTTCTTTTACTATTTAATGATGGTGCTTGCTCCCTTGGCAGCCTCTGTTAACAAGATGTCAGTGAGCAAAGGCCTCGGAAATTGTATGCTGCCCGGTTTAAAGGGTTCTTGAATGTCATAGTGTGAAGAGATCACACCTACTACTGACTATCTAACATTGATGTCAATTAACACAAACTGACTTTCCATTGGACTGTTAAACACAGAAGCTGATGGCACGCCCACACACAGTGACTCTCTATTCTCCATGATTATATTATTTTCCAAACAGCTGCAGTCTTAGCAGATATGAGAACTATTAAACAATCACCAAGAGCCTCTTAAAACCTAAGCAATGTGGACAGAGACTTCCCTCAGTTCATGGATGCGTTAGTGGATTTGCCATCTGCATTCATGGTCAAGCTTCCAGGTTGAATGCAGACCATGAATTATCTCATCAGGGGGCATTCAATGTCAGCAGTACTGCCAGGGGGAAGCAACACAGAAGTAATGGGTTGACAAATAGGCCAGACTAAAGGGTTTGGACATTAGGCCATATTTGCTAGTTGATGGCTAAATTAATGTTAAATTGTTAAGTGTGTGTGTGTGTGTGTGTGTGTGTGTATGTGTGTATGTGGGTGTGTGTGTGTTCTAAAGCAGAACTGTACAATTCTGATACTACTCTAAATATCTAAATTAGGTTTGGCTACAATGCCATTTCTAAGAATCCCAAACTCAAGCCAACCACAGTGGGTGCCATCACTTCCAAACAGAGAAAACATTTCCAAAAAGGCAAATCTTTCCAGAAGTGGCCAGCCTACCAGTAATCCCCTAAAGAACCCAGACAAACATCTATGCAACTGCCTGCCTCTGTCAACTCAGATAAGGTTAGCATTCTTGATTCCACTGTTAGAAAGAGACTGGGGGGGAATGGTATCCATGTAAGAGGCATATGGCAATAGCCACATTGAACACATTTGCCAGGAAACATCCTGATGAACTCACCGGCCGATTTTCCATAATTCTAATCTCTACCAGAACCTCCTGCAGGACAATGACTGGTTTCTAGTGATAGTAAAGTGTTTGGTTCAGTTGTTGCTTACAAAGTAGGCACAGCCAGTAAGGAGCCAATTACTTTTTTATATAGATGTAATGTAGGTGTTGAAATTCTGACAATGATACACAACACTGTATGCACACTCCTGCACTAGCCTTGTAAGTGAGAGTGGATGTTTTTTAAGTTGTTTGAAGCTTTAAAATGTACTGTAACAACATTTAATGGTAAACTGTTAACAAAGTCCAAGAAATGAGAGGTCTAAAACTTCCACTTTATTTCCCCACTGTACACTTCAAACAGTTTTGTGTTTAAAGAGAATCCTATAAGAACCACACAAAACCATTCCTACACAAGTAGAACCTATACATTAATGGCAAAGACAACAGACAGAAACTCTAGCACAGACTACAAGCCTAACAATGTGACTGTAATTCTTTCTAGAAATATGGAAGTGTGAAATACACAGTATAGTTCTACTCAGCAGCGCAAATGTGTTTGCTTCAGAATGGCATTCATCAAACTCTGTGGTAGAGAACTTCTTATATGTTAAAAAGGTTTCTGAAATGGGCCATGTTTAACATACTCTCTGACTGTAATCTTAGAGTATTACACATTTTCAAATCCAGAACTGTTGACAAGCACAACCCTCCCCCAATCCCCACCACCTTTTGCCTATTACACAATAAGCTTTAAGTGTCCATGACATCAGCAACTGAATATTAAAATCAGTCTGGGTAACCTTAAATATGTCTCGTAAATCAGTCTCTCTATGGCTTGGCCACCATTACTGCAGTTTTGACATTGTATGGTACAGGCATGTATTTTAATATATGTCTATGTCTTTGAATTCTACTAAATGATGACTGAATTCTACTGATGGGTTGAATTGTGTTTATATTGTAGGATTGCATTTATTTCTCTCTAATATTTTGTTTCTCTTCTAGATATGTGCACATCAGAGTGTAACAGCAGTGAACATGCAAACAGCGCCAGTTACCAGTTGGCACTGAACAATTCTGACCCACTGAGGAAGGATTTATCGTTGGCCATAACCCAGATTTTTGTGTGGCCTTTTGTCTACATTAACGTCCTCATGCTTTTCACCTTCTACAGAAAACAGCACTTCAGAACTGAAACCCGGTACATACTGTTCGCCCATACCTTACTGACCGACGTGATTATTCTTCTACTGACCGATTTTGTGGTCATTCAAACATACACCTATATGTTGTTGCCTGTGGCATTCTGTATTCCATTATGTATGTTCGTAGAGACAGTGACTTCATGCACACCACTAACCATCACTGCAATGTGTGTGGAGCGCTATGTGGCTATCTGCATGCCACTGAGACACAGTGCTATCTCCACCACCAGCAGAACTCTCATTGTTATCCTTATAATCTGGATCATAAGCTCCTTAAAGTCATTTATGGATCTTTTTATACTTATTGCAACTGTTTCTGAAGAATATTTTTTAGAGCCTACTTTCTGTCATTATACAATCATGACACCAGAGAACTGGCACCGTGTAATGGGAGATATGTTGTATATTGTTTGTTTTATCCTAATTTTGCTCATTGAGTTCTTCTGCTATCTGATGATTGTGCTTGCTGCCCGGGCCGCCTCTGTTGACAAGAAGTCCGCAGGGAAAGGTCTGCGCACCGTCTCACTGCATATGCTTCAGCTTATCCTGTGTACTGTTTCCATTATTTGTCCCTATATTGAAACAATAGTCATACAGATAGATATTCAGTTGTATCTGATTGTTCGCCCTTTCAACTTTATTACATTCAATGTCATCGCCAGAGCAGTCAGTCCACTTGTCTATGGACTAAGAGATGAGAAATTTTATTCTGCCCTGTTGTACAGTGTCAGATGTAGGCAAAATCACATCTCACCTGAAAACAGTGACTCACATCAATAAGGCACTTGGTGTAAAAAGACTTCTCCAAGCCAGTTAGGCTTCTTAAAAGAGCTCTGTAAGTACTTAACTAATCATTTTATTTTATATACATAATCTGATTTGTGAAACATAAATTGAGTCTATAGACTTAAATGTTTTGTTTTTTTAATAGTGGATCAGCATTTACAATATAATTTAATCCAAGCTTCCTGGATGCATTCCCAATCTGAATCTGTGTTATAGTCATTGTCTTTCCTTTTTCTCATGTTTTTTTGTTTTTTGTTTTTCATTTTTTTGCACAAGTACTGTTTTGCATATCGTCATTGTCCAAAGAAAAACAGGTATCTCCAAAATGGCAACTTTACAGGAGAGGCCAAAAACCTCATTTAACTTTAATAGAAGTCAATGGAACCAGACATATTTCCAAGCAGTTTTGTGCCATTTCTGTTTGTCCATTCATCATGAGATTCTCACTCAGTGTAAACAGCAGCTGATGTGTTTAAATGACGCATAAAAGTAAAAATGGACAAAAGTGGAGATACATGTTTTTCATTGGACAGCGACAATATGTACCTGTGTTTTTTTTACATGTGTTTTACATGTAGAATATCATAGCTGTTTAAAAAAGTATTTTTAATATTTATTTTATTTTAAAAAATATATAATTTTACATGAGTTGAGCATTATGACTGCGCATTACGTGTATATACTGTGTGAAAATATTATGCCAGCTGGACTGATAGTATGCACCAGAACTACTCAGAATAAAGTAACTTGCATTAACTTTCACTGAAGTTAAAGAACATTGTTTCGCTGTTCTGTTGACATCTTCGTGGTACTTTTCTCCCTCTTACATGTGATGAAGCAAAGATGATATTAAAATCTACAGCAGGCCCTTTTTGTTTGCCCCTTAAACACTTTAGGCTGAGCAGGAGAAGTCTTAGCTGTGTGTTAGAAATCAATATACTTATGATCTGTCCGGCTAAGTTTCCTCTCACATTTATGACTAGTCTATCTCTACAAGTTACAGATAGTCACTAATTTTAGTAATAAAGTGAAGAGGCAGGAAAGAAGCCATACAGTACTGTGGAGATATTTCATGAAAGGGAATCGGTTTATTCTGCACAGCATGTTGGGTAAGACTATGCTATACAGGGTCATTTCTACTTACAGCCAGAATAAGCAACCCAAACCACCAGAATGAGTTACAGGTCAACTTAATTCAGAATGAGTTGCAGGTCTGAAATGTAGAGATTCAAGATTCAAGAGTTTTATTCGCATATACACAGCATTACAAGTAGTTACAATGTACAATGAAATTCTTACTTTGCAGTTCCTCCATTCCCAACAGTCTTAAAAAATAAATATCAATATAAAAGGAGAGAAAAATAAGTATAATAAGAATACATATAACTAAGAATATGTACTACTAAGTAAAGAAAAACACTAAGTAAGAAAGGGAGAGTACAGTACTGTATGGATGCATGTGCAAGTTGTGTGTAAAGTGCGTATGCATGTGTAAAGCGCATTGTGCAAGTACAAAAGTAAACAGTATGGTAAAGCAGTAGCAGCAGAATATGTATTGGGCTCATATTAATGGGTGCATGTCAGAGTCAGAGTTCAGCCAGTTTCAGAGCTAAGTCGGGAGGAGGTGTTTACAAGCCTGATGGCTTGTGGATAAAAACTGTCTGTCAGTCTGGCTGTTCTGGACTTCACACTACTGTAGCGTCGGCCCGACGGTAGGAGTGTGAAGAGGCTGTGTTGGGAATGTGTACTGTCCCTGATGATGCTGTGGGCCCTCCTGATGACCCTGGTCCTGTAGAAGTCCTGCAGTGAGGGGAAGGCTGCTCTGGAAATGGACTGTGCAGTCTTGAACACACGCTGGAGAGCCTTCCTATCCTCAGCGGTGCAGTTTCCGTACCAGTAGTTTGGTGTTTCTTAAGGTCTGCCATCTGTAGCTTGGCAAAGTGTTTCTGTCATGGTGGACTGACAAACCAGATGCTAGCAGATCTAAAAGGTAAGCTGTTTTTAAGGACAAAGAATCTGTTCAGAGTTAAAACCTGAATACTCCAAGAAACCAGCAACCAAGATACAAGGCCAAACCAAATACATGATAACCAACTGAAAGACAAAGCAAAGATCATACATAAGAGCCAGAAAGAAAACTGGGTAGAACAGTATGCAACTAGATGTGTTGGCAATACTTTGCAAAGAACCTGAACAAACAGAGTAGTAGGTATCCAGACAGGCAAATGAATAACAGGTAATGTGACTCAATATTCTGGTGATGACAAGCTGGGAGGCTGTTCATGATTGGTTGATGGCTGACATGTGGTGCTGACACCATGCGGAAGTAAATCATGGGAAGTGTAAGTTTGTAGACTTGACGGAGGCAGGATTAGAACCCAGAGGTTAGACAAACTCTTCTTCTTTCCCATCATCCTAAAAACAAGCATACCACAAGGCTGTGCGCTGAGCCCTCTTTTTTGTTCCCTGTTTACCTGTAACAGTGTGGCTTTTATGGCTCGAACTCCATTGTCAAGTTTGTGGGTGACACCATGGTGATAGGTCTGATCAGTGATGATGAGGAGGCAGCCTACAGGGATGAGGTGCAGCACCTGGTGAAGACAACAACCTGGAGATTGTCCTAGACTTTGGGAGGGTTAGGAGCCAGGCATACTCCCTCATCTACATCAGCCGAGTTGTAGTAGAGCCTGTGTCTGGCTTCAAGTTCCTTGGCATTTACATCGCAGATGATCTCACCTGGTCCCTAAACTCCTCCATCATGATCAAAAAGGTGCAACAGAGTCTTTACTACCTAAAAGCTTCAAAAGATCATGTGCCCTGGTGTATTGTTGAGAGCATACTCACGAACATAAACCGTGTGATGTAGCCCCCTCACAGCACAAGACAAGGAGAAGCTTCATGGTAGGCAAACTGGTGAGCAGGAGAGGCAGGTAAAGCAACTGCATCAGCTCACACAGGATGGGCAGCAGTTCTGCAGGAGACCACAGAGTTCGGTCAGTAGCTCAGCTCCGGCAAAGAAAACACACAGACAATTAGCTCTGACGGTGAAAACTAATTACCAAAAGTTTGACTGAACAGTTAAGTTTTAAGCCTAGACTTGAAGACTGGGTCTATGTCTGAGTCCCGAACACTAATGGGAAGTTACTGATGTAACTTTATTAAATCTACAGTGAGGAAAATAAGTATTTGAACACCCTGCGACTTTGCAAGTTCTCCCACTTAAGAATCTGAAAACTGGGTCTGAGATTTTCATCTTAGGTGCATGTCCACTGTGAGAGACATAATCCAAAAAACAAATCCGGAAATCACTATGTATGATTTTTAATAATTTATGTGTGTTACTGCTGCAAATAAGTATTTGAACACCTGCCAATCAGCAAAATTCTGGCCCTCAAAGACCTGTTAGTCCGCCTCTAAAAACTCCACCTCCACTCCACTTATTATTCTAAATTAGAAGCACCTGTTTGAGGTCGTTAGCTGCATAAAGACACCTGTCCACCCCACACAATCAGTAAGACTCCAACTACTAACATGGCTAAGACCAAAGAGCTGTCCAAAGATACCAGAGACAAAATTGTTGACCTCCACAAGGCTGGAAAGGGCTACGGGGCAATTGGCAATCAGCTTGGTGAAAAAAGATCAACTGTTGGAGCAATTATTAGAAAATGGAAGAAGCTAAACATGACTGTCAATCTCCCTCGGACTGGGGCTCCACGCAAGATCTTACCTCGTGGCATATCAATGATCCCAAGAAAGGTGAGGAATCAGCCCAGAACTACACGGGAGAAGCTGGTCAATGACCTGAAGAGGGCTGGCACCACTGTTTCCAAGGTTACTGTGGGTAATACACTAAGACGTCATGCATGGCACGGAAGGTTCCCCTGCTTTAATCAGCACATGTCCAGACCCGTCTAAAGTTTGCCCATGACCATTTGGATGATCCAGAGGAGTCATGGGAGAAAGTTCAGTGGTCAGATGGTCTTAATTCCACTCGCCGTGTTTGGAGGACGAAGAATGATGAGCACCATCCCAAAAACACCATCCCTACTGTAAAGCATGGGGGTGGAAGCATCATGCTTTGGGTGTGTTCTTCTGCACACGAGACAGGACGACTGCACTGTATTAAGGAGAGGATGACCGGGGCCATGTATTGCCAGATTCTGGGAAACAACCTCCTTCCCTCAGTTAGAGCATTGAAGATGGGTCGTGGCTGGGTCTTCCAACATGACAATGACTCAAAGCACACAGCCAGGATAACCAAGGAGTGGCTCCGTAAGAAACATATCAAGGTTCTGGATTGGCCTAGCCAGTCTCCAGACCTAAACCCTATAGAAAATCTTTGGAGGGAGCTTAAACTCCGTGTTTCTCAGCAAAAGCCCAGAAACCTGGCTGATCTGAAGGAGATCTGTGTGGAGGAATGGGCCAAAATCCCTGCTGCAGTGTGTGCACACCTGGTGAAAAACTACAGGACCTCTGTAATTGCAAAGTCTACTGTACCAAATATTAACATTGATTTTCATAGGTGTTCAAATACTTTGCAGCAGTAACACACAAATAAATTATTAAATCATACATTGTGATTTCTAGGTTTTTTTTAGATTATGTCTCTCACAGTGGACATGCACCTAAGATGAAAATTTCAGACCCCTCTATGATTTCTACAAGGGAGAACTTGCAAAGTCGCAGGGTGTTCAAATATTTATTTTCCTCACTGTAGGTATTAAGGAATAATAAGCCGCACAGCAGCGCAGAATGGCATTCATCAGACTTTGATTTAGAGAACTTCTTGTGCAGCAAAAAGGTTTCTGAAATAGGCCATGTTTAGCCTACTCTCTGACTGTAATCACAAAGTAAAACACAGTATTATCACCCCCCCACACACACACACACACACACACCTTCCTGCTGCCTATTGCACACTAAGCCTTCCGTCTCCACGACGTCAGCAACTGAATATTAAAATGAGTCTGGTTAACCTTAAATAAGCCTTTACCCAAAGTCTCTCTATTGCTTGGCCACTATTACTGCAGGTAATGCATTAATAAAGAAATGAGTGATATTGTTTGTACTTTCTGAACAAAGAGGCATGTATTTTAAAATATGTTTATTTCTTTGAATTCTACTAGATTTTTCGCTGTAACTGATGGGTTGAATTGTGTTTATATTGTAGGATTGCATTTATTTCTCTTTAATATTTTGTTTCTCTTCTAGATATGTGCACATCAGAGTGTAACAGCAGTGAACATGCAAACAGCACCAGCTACCAGTTGACACTGATCAATTCTGTCCCACTGAGGAAGGATTTATCGTTGGCCATAACCCAGATTTTTGTGTGGCCCTTTGTCTACATTAACGTCCTCATGCTTTTCACCTTCTACAGAAAACAGCACTTCAGAACTGAAACCCGGTACATACTGTTCGCCCATACCTTACTGACCGACGTGATTTTTCTCCTACTGACCGATTTTGTGCTCATTCTCTCATATAGCTATGCATTGATGCCTGTGGCGTTCTGTATTCCATTATGCATGTTCATGGAGACAGTCACTTCATGCACACCACTAACCATCACTGCAATGTGTGTGGAGCGCTACGTGGCTATCTGCATGCCACTGAGACACAGTGCTATCTCCACCACCAGCAGAACTCTTACTGCTATCCTTATCATCTGGATCATAAGTTCCATAAAGCCAGTTGTGGATGTGTTTATACTTCTTGCAACTGTTTCTGAAGAATATTTTTTAGAGCCTACATTCTGTCAATATGAGATCATGACAGCAGAGAAATGGCACCGGTTTATGAGGGGTGTTTTGTATATTATTTCTTTTATCCTAATTTTACTCACTGAGTTCTTCTGCTATCTGATGATTGTGCTTGCTGCCCGGGCCGCCTCTGTTGACAAGAAGTCCGCAGGGAAAGGTCTGCGCACCGTCTCACTGCATATGCTTCAGCTCATCCTTTGCACCATTGAGATTATTTGTCCCTATATTGAAACAATAGTCATACAAATAGACATTCAGCTGTATCTGTCAGTCCGCTTTTTCAACTTTATTACATTCAATGTCATCGCCAGAGCAGTCAGTCCACTTGTCTATGGACTAAGAGATGAGAAATTTTATGCTGCCCTGTTGTACAGTGTCAGATGTAGGCAAAATCACATCTCATCTGAAAACAGAGACTCACATCCATAAAAACATGCACTACAAAGTAAGTCTTTTTAAATTGTGTTTGTTGTGCATGTTACATGTTGCATACTTACCTAAGGATTTCATTTAATATACATTAACCCTGTTTGCAAATCAGGATTAAGGCCCATAGATTAACATATGATGGAAAAGCATTTATAATATAATTGATTTAAGGCTCCTAAAATATGAAATAATCTGCAACCAATTTTTTCTTTCTGAATTTGTGTTTTCATTCATAAAGGTTGTTTTTAAGCATGTACAATATTTGCATCTGTATATGTGGTTTATAGGGAGCTGCATGTGGCATGTACCAGCATCTCCATTTGTTGTGATTTTTATTTTTCTGTCTGTCTTTACGTTGTGTTAACATTTAATGGTAATTAAAAAAGCTTGATATGAAATATCCTTATATTCATTTAAAATTACAGAACATAAAAATAGCCCTCTCCTGTTAAGATGCTATTATAGAGACACTTAGCTTCCTTAAGACAGTAATGCTATACAAGTTACATGTTTGGAAGGAAAGTTGGCATAGAATCGTCTCCATTATAATTGAAATTCTCTTATGAAAATATTTATGCAAAAGGCGATATGTCCATTATGGCACCTCCTATAATTACAGTAAAAACCCATAACATTTAATAGTATCTATATAATTTCACCATAACTTCCTGGTCAGATAAAAAGTCTTGTACATATGTGACAGCAATTATCACTATTCTTGTACATATGGCAGAGAATACTGTCTCTTATGTGGTATTGTCTTTTTTTTCTTCATGTGTTTAAAACTCATATAGCAATTCCTACATACCATTTTGAGTGTTTGTGTATGCTAGATACCATTTTCAGTCTACATTGGACATACAGTGATATAGTACTATAACCCATATATGAAAACTCAGATTGTAAATTGTCAGATTTAAACTAGTATGACTAGTACTTGACTAGTATGAGAAAAATAATCCTATACGTTTAAATAACCATTAAAACACTGTTAAGACATTTGTTAAGTGATTACCTTAACTGTTCTGAGCAGTTCTGAGCAGCTGCCAAGTTACAGCCCCCACAGAGTGTCTGGCAAGAACATCACTTCAGGTGAAGTGAACCATCAGTTCTTTAATCCTCATCTCAGTTTGTATCAATGTACAACATTTAGTACATGCACATTTGTGTAATTAGACAGAATTCTCTGTGTAACCCACATATGTGTGGTTCTGTAAGGCAAACATCTCAGCCCATCAACTAATAACTAACAGTAAATAGAGTTACATTGCTATTAATGACACATCAACAAACCCAATCTTACTGACCACCTAGCCGGTGATTTTAATCGGAATGCTTATATGCTAACAATTTTAAATAATACTTAATTTAGCTCAATAACTGCATGATGTAAACATTAAATACATTAAATCACATTACGGATAAATGTACTCCTAGCTGCATACACAAGTAAATAAACGGACAAGCAAAGTGAAACAGCAGCTGCAGGGTGTGGTACATTCTACGCATATTACAACAACATGAATGGAGCATTGATAAAAACTTGGGTTATCCTTGTCCTCTCTGGTCCAGATGACATGGCGTCCCAGTGTTCCATAAAGAACTTCAAATCGTGACTCATCTGACCACAGAACAGTCTTCCATTTTGCCACACTCCATTTTAAAAGACCCCTGGCCCAGTGCAAACGTCTGAGCTTGTGGAGCTTGCTTAGAAATGGCTTCCTTTTTGCACTGTAGAGTTTCAGCTGGCAACGGCGGATGGCACGGTGGATTGTGTTCACTGACAATGCTTTCTGGAAGTATTCCTGAGCCCATTCTGTTATTTCCTTGACAGTGGCATTCCTGTTTGAGGTGCAGTGATGTTTAAGGGCCCGGAGATCACGAGCATCCAGTAAAGTTTTACGGCCTTGACCCTTACGCACAGCGACTGTTCCAGATTCTCTGAATCTTTTGATGACGTTATGCACGGTTGATGATGATAACTTAAAAGTCTTTGCTATTTTACGCTGGGTAACACCATTCTGGTATTGCTGCACTATCTTTCTGCGCAACAATGGTGGAATTGGTGATCCTCTCACCATCTTGGCTTCATGGAGACACTGACACTCTGAGAAGCTTTTTTATACCCAATCATGTTGTCAATTGACCTAATTAGTGTTAATTGGTCTTCCAGCAGTTCGTTATATGCTCAATTTCCTTTTTTCATCCACTTATTGCTACTTGTCCCAACTTTTTTGGGGATTTGTTGAGGCTATGAAATTTTGAAACAACATATTTTTCCCTGAAAATGATACATTCTCTCCGTTTAAACTTTTGATCTGTGATTTGTGTTCTATTCTGAATAAAATATTAGATGTTGGCACCTCCACATCATTGCATTCAGTTGTTATTTACAATTTGTTTAGAGTCCCAACTTTTTTGGAATCCGGTTTGTAAAAGAATTCAGGTGCTAAACTCAGCTGCCTCCAGACCTGTCACCCAATGAAAACATCTGGTGCCTGACATGATAAATGCGTCAAAGAAGGACCCTAAACAGTTGAGTTGCTATAATGCTATATCAAGCCAAACAAGTTAAAGTGCTGTTATAGGTAAAGGTGATGAACCCAGTAGTAAACACAAACCTGTCCCAACGTCTTTATGACATCATATTACCAGCATTGATTTCAAAATTCAAATTGCCACCACGAGTCATAATAAGTGTGGAAGAGTGGACCCTGTTTCCCGCATGACCAGAGCCTCCTCAACATGTGGAGTCTGCTCTGAAGATCTCAACCTTCCCTAAATGTTCACCGGAGTGGGTGATCCACCTCAACACTCTCCAGCTTGCTCCCCAGTAGAGTGGGCCTGATAGTGTTGAAAGCACTAGATAAATAAAAAAACATGATTCTGACAGTGCTTCCTGCCTTTTTAATGCTTGGCTGGTAGGCAAACTGCACAGGCTCCTTAGCTGATCCCACGACAGAATGAAGATAGGTCTTTCCAAAGCCTTCATCTGGAGAGAGGTCAAAGCTACTGGTCTACAGCCATTAAGGTCATGTGCAGAATTTGGAATAGGCACTACACTAACTAAGAATAGTCGACAATCACCACTATTCAGTCACTACTGTCCCCTCATGCTGAACACTGATCATGCCTCGCTGACCTGGCTCATGCATTTCATTGCAGCATTACAGTAGTACAACTTCTCTAGTAAGCTGAGGAGTGCAGGTACGGCCTCTGATGCACTCACACAAGCACAGCGCCCACTAACACACCACCACCCACATAATACCTGCTCTGTGGTGGTTTTGTGGGGGTCCTGGCTGTTGAAGAACAGTGTTGTTGGCACACTGTTTCTAGAATACCTGACTAGGGATTTTCTTATTTTTAGCTCTTTCAAATCTTATGTGGATATGTTGCATTACCAAATGCTTCCCAAACCATCCACCTGTGGCGCATAGACAGTAAACACTGTGTGATTATGACATCATTGCATATTAAATTTTGTCAGACACTTTATATATTTAGCTGTTTGCCAAGAGTGTCTCTACTGTTTGACTCCATTATTACCACAGGTAATGCATTACTGGATATACAATTTCTGATATGATTTCCCCATTTTTATTATTGCTGTCACAATATAAATATTAAGTTTAATGTTTGTTACCATATGATGAATGGTACTTAATCATCAGTCATAATTAACACTAACATTAGTGCTAAATCGATTTATTGGTGAGTTTTCAGTTCTGCATATTTGTCGAATTTGTAGAAATGTCACACAATGTTGTTCTGAGCAGCGTAATTACTCCACTGTTTTTCCTCCTAGATATGTGCACTTCAGGGTGTAATAGCAGTTGGAATGAAAGCAGTGTTTTTTACTTGTTGACACTGGTCAATTCTGTCCCACTGAGGAGGAATTTATTAGTGGCCATAACCCAGCTTTTTGTGTGGCCGTTTGTGTACATCAATATCCTGATGCTTTTCACCTTCTACAGAAAACAGCACTTCAGAACTGAAACCCGGTACATACTGTTCGCCCATACCTTAATTCTTGACGTGATTTTTCTTTTACTGACAGATATCGTGGTAGTTCTCTCACACAACAATGTATTGTTGCCTACCGCATTCTGTATTCCGTTTTGCATGCTCATGGATGCTGTCACATCATGCACACCTTTAACTATCACTGCAATGTGTGTGGAGCGCTATGTAGCCATCTGTATGCCTTTAAGACACAGTTCTATCTCCACCACCAGTAGAACTCTTATTGTTATCCTTATCATCTGGATCATAAGTTACATAAAGCCATTTATGGACTTGTTTATCCTTGTTACAACTGTTTCTGAAGAATATTTATTAGAGCCTACTTTCTGCCAATATGAGATCATGACACCAGAGCAGTGGCACCGGCTACTGAGGGCTATTCTTTATTTTACTGACTTTATCATCATTTTACTCACTGAGTTCTTCTGCTATCTGATGATTGTGCTTGCTGCCCGAGCGGCCTCTGTTGACAAGAAGTCAACAGAGAAAGGTCTGCGTACCGTCTCACTGCATATTATTCAGCTTATCCTGTGTACGGTTGAGATTGTTTGTCCCTATATTGAAACAATAATCATAGAGATAGACTTTCAGTTATATCTGTCAGTCCGCTTTTTCAACTTTATAACATTCAACGTCATCACCAGAGCTGTCAGTACTCTTGTCTATGGACTAAGAGATGAGAAGTTTTATGCTGCCATGCTGTACTACATGAAATGCCAACAGAATTACATCTCATCTCAAAATGAAAGAGCAAACACCTGAACTATCAGTGTAAACAACACAGCTACTTTAAGACTTCTTGCATTTAATAAATGGCAACTTATCTATTTCATATCCATGCATCTATGAATCATGTTTTTCATACAGTCAAGCAATACAGTGAACTACATGTGGCTTTATGTTTTAGTGTTACTATTACTACTCCCTGAATGCTAAATGATATCATGATTTATCTGCCTCTGAACATATGTTTTCATTATTGTCTTATGCAATACTACAGTTACTTATGGTATATGTTGTACAGTATGGCCTACATTGCATGATGCATATCAAACTATGAAACAAATTGTACTAGCAATCTTCAAATTAATTCCTTTATTTATAAAAAAGTATTGATACATAAAATGGTGCATACACAAAATGCATACACAAAACCCTTATATTACCTTTTATATTACATGGGAGACCCTGCAATGGTCAGTATACTGTAAGAACATGTAGTTGCATACAATGTTAGAAAGCAGACATTATAAAGGCTAGGAGATATATGTATATATAAATATATATATATATATGTACATCTCCTAGCCTTTATAATGTCTGCTTTCTACATATATCCTAACCCTAACCTGATGTTGATATCTTTAAAATGTGCTGGCCCACTTTTCAAAATTTGGAGCAGGCATTCCAGGCTATGAGGTCCGCAAACATTTAGCTTCCCCCTAGGAAATGTAACCTCCTTCAACAGCACACAAGATTCCTGTAGTGAGCAGTGAGAAGGGTGAATACAGACCTGGGGAGGGTGGACATGGTGAAACAGTGGCCTAAGACACAGAGTGCTGTGAGTAGTTGTCTTGGCTTCTGGCCCTTTGTACACACAGTCACACCATTAAACTGGCTCACAGAAAAGGGTCCCATTACTACTGTTGATGATATCTCAGTAATGTGGTCCACACACCAGATTTCAATATGGTCCAGGTATTTCTGGAGCAGGTATCCCAGATTATCTAGACCACAAATCATAGCGTGGGTAAATCGCTGAAGTGGATGCCTTAGAGATTCCACTGATACTACCTGGACATGGAGCTCTATGTGCACTGCTGTGACATGTGTCCAGCTAGGACACCAGTGGAAAAAGTTGTTATTAATGGCCCCCTTTTCCACCACTGCTACCAGGAACTGCTCTGTGCTCAAGGCCACAGATTATATCAGTAAATGGTCTGAGGTGTATGTGGTCCTGGACAGCAAGGCAGCATGTACAGAGGTTTGGCTGCTGGTTTAGTCAAGCAGGCTCTCTCTGGCCCTTATTGTGTTCAGCCATGGCCTTAGGATGCTCGCAGAGTAGCAGGAATGTATGTGTTTTCTGTTGTACTTTGCTGTGCTGGGGGTGAGCTGTTTTTTTGTTGGGGGTAGGTCAAAATGGGGTGGTAGCCCATGGCTAATGGTGTATTCAAAGTTGCATACTTGGAACATTCTACAAATGGACCAAGGAATCACAAATCTCCTGAGCGTCCCCTATACTGACATCTCTTTTTGGCTAGCCTTTGCCATGTGACTTTTCACGTCCTAATGCACCATCAGTCATACAAAGCATCCCCACTTGGCCTTCTGTTCATTGGACCACACAAACAGCTTTGCAACCACAGTTATGATATACAGTAAACACAAAGAACAGAGAGAGCCATCAGTAACGTTATTATGTTGCATGATATATGCTTTGACTCTAAAGAGTGTTGAAGATTCTTAAAATTATTAAAACGTTTAAAAATTTGAATTCCACACCAGCAGCATGCTATGGTAATATCAACACAACCAGTATGGCACACAATACGTCAATAAGACCATCCTGCTTCTCGGACCCCTATGATGCGACACCTCTCCATGCCCTCTGTTTCTCCCTCAGTATCTTATACCATGAAAATATTTTGATCGTAGTGAGATCATGGATGTTGGTAGCGTGAGCACGGATGAGTCCTTCTTTAAATTCAACCTTGTTAAATATTAAGTACCTTGTTAAATGTCCTGTGCTTATGAGGTCCATGCCTCTCTTGGTCTGAGTAGCCATTAAAAATAAATATGCAGGACATTTTGCTTTCCACCTGGTTCCATATCTCCCAAAGACCAGAATTCTAACACTGTCAGATCCTCAACAGAGTACATTCTAGTGCCACCTGCTGAGGACACAAGGAAAAAACAAATCCATATCTTACTTTTTACTTGAATTGGATTCTTTTTCCACTTACAATGTTTTTGTGTGGTAATTAATATTTACCATTTTTAAACTTATTGAATTAACAAGCTGCTGTTGCTCTGCAGAACTATCTGCTAATTTTGGTGCATACTTTTTTTAACATATAAAAAAAAATCAAATATGCCATACAAAAAACAAAAGAATGCATCATAACTTTTCTATACGTCACACTAACATTTCCAATAATTAACAAAGTTTACCAGTTTAGGCATTCTCTTTTTATAAAATCACTGGCTAGGTGGTCAGTAAGATTGGGTTTGTTGATGTGTCATTATTAGCAATGGAACTCACTATTTTTTACTGTTAGTTATTAGTTGATGGGCTGAGATGTTTGCCTTACAGAACCACACATATGTGGGTTACACAGAACATTCTGTATGACATTCTACGCATATTACAACAACATGAATTTGTAGTAAAATAATTCAGGAGCTAAACTCAGCTGCCTCTAGACCTGTCACCCAATGAAAACATCTGGTGCCTGACATGATAAATGCGTCAAAGGAGACCCTGAACGGTTGAGCTGCTATAATCCTGTATCAAGCCAAACAAGTTAAAGTGCTGTTATAGGTAAAGGTGATGAACCCAGTAGTAAACACAAACCTGTCCCAACTTCTTTATGACATCATATTACCAGCATTGATTTCAAAATTCAAATTGCCACCACCGAGTCATAATAAGTGTGGAAGAGTGGACCCTGTTTCCCGCATGACCGGAGCCTCTTCAACAGGTGGAGTCTGCTCTGGCCTCTTATACAGAGCATGTGTGTTGTCTGACCAGTCCAGTTTGTTGTTCAGATGTACAACCCAGGTACTTGCATGTTCTGAAGATCTCAACCTTCCCTAAATGTTCACCGGAGTGGGTGAGGAGAACTTACTCCTGCAGAAATCCACCAGCAGCTCTTTGGTTTTGCCCATGTTGATGTGGAGGATGCTCTGCTGACACCAGTCCACAAAATTTGTTGTTACTTCTCTGTACTCTCTTTCGCCACCATTCTGAGATGTAGCCAACAATGGCGGAGTCGTCAGAGAATTTCTGTATATGGCAGGTTGTGGTGTTGTGTGTCTGCAGTGTAGAGGGTGAAGAGAAATGGGGCCAGGACCGTTCCCTGTGGTGCCCTTGTGCTGCAAAGTATGGTGTCTTACACAGTCCTTAACTCTCACATACTGTGGCCTGTCCATAATCCAAGTGATGAGATGGTGATCCACCTCAACACTCTCCAGCTTGCTCCCCAGTAGAGTGGGCCTGATAGTGTTGAAAGCACTAGATAAATAAAAAAACATGATTCTGACAGTTCTGACAGAATTTGGAATAGGCACTACACTAACTAAGAATAGTCGACAATCACCACTATTCAGTCACTACTGTCCCCTCATGCTGAACACTGATCATGCCTCGCTGACCATTTCATTGCAGCATTACAGTAGTACAACTTCTCTAGTAAGCTGAGGAGTGCAGGTACGGCCTCTGATGCACTCACACAAGCACAGCGCCCACTAACACACCACCACCCACATAATACCTGCTCTGTGGTGGTTTTGTGGGGGTCCTGGCTGTTGAAGAACAGTGTTGTTGGCACACTGTTTCTAGAATACCTGACTAGGGATTTTCTTATTTTTAGCTCTTTCAAATCTGAAAAATGTGGATATGTTACATGGATATGTGGATATGTTACATTACCAAATGCTTCCCAAACCATCCACCTGTGGCGCATAGACAGTAAACACTGTGTGATTATGACATCATTGCATATTAAATTTTGTCAGACACTTTATATATTTAGCTGTTTGCCAAGAGTGTTTCTACTGTTTGACTCCATTATTACCACAGGTAATGCATTACTGGATATACAATTTCTGATATGATTTCCCCATTTTTATTATTGCTGTCACAATATAAATATTAAGTTTAATGTTTGTTACCATATGATGAATGGTACTTAATCATCAGTCATAATTAACACTAACATTAGTGCTAAATCGATTTATTGGTGAGTTTTCAGTTCTGCATATTTGTCGAATTTGTAGAAATGTCACACAATGTTGTTCTGAGCAGCGTAATTACTCCACTGTTTTTCCTCCTAGATATGTGCACTTCAGGGTGTAATAGCAGTTGGAATGAAAGCAGTGGTTTTCACCCATTGCAACTGGTCAATTCTGTCCCACTGAGGAAGGATTTATCGTTGGCCATAACCCAGATTTTTGTGTGGCCGTTTGTGTACATCAATATCCTGATGCTTTTCACCTTCTACAGAAAACAGCACTTCAGAACTGAAACCCGGTACATACTGTTCGCCCATACTTTAATTCTTGACGTGATTTTTCTTTTACTGACAGATATCGTGGTACTTCTCTCACACAACTATGTATTGTTGCCTACCGCATTCTGTATTCCGTTTTGCATGCTCATGGATGCTGTCACATCATGCACACCTTTAACTATCACTGCAATGTGTGTGGAGCGCTATGTAGCCATCTGTATGCCTTTAAGACACAGTTCTATCTCCACCACCAGTAGAACTCTTATTGTTATCCTTATCATCTGGATCATAAGTTACATAAAGCCATTTATGGACTTGTTTATCCTTGTTACAACTGTTTCTGAAGAATATTTATTAGAGCCTACTTTCTGCCAATATGAGATCATGACACCAGAGCAGTGGCACCGGCTACTGAGGGCTATTCTTTATTTTACTGACTTTATCATCATTTTACTCACTGAGTTCTTCTGCTATCTGATGATTGTGCTTGCTGCCCGAGCGGCCTCTGTTGACAAGAAGTCAACAGAGAAAGGTCTGCGTACCGTCTCACTGCATATTATTCAGCTTATCCTGTGTACGGTTGAGATTGTTTGTCCCTATATTGAAACAATAATCATAGAGAAAGACTTTCAGTTATATCTGTCAGTCCGCTTTTTCAACTTTATAACATTCAATGTAATCGCCAGAGCTGTCAGTACTCTTGTCTATGGACTAAGAGATGAGAAGTTTTATGCTGCCATGCTGTACTACATGAAATGCCAACAGAATTACATCTCATCTCAAAATGAAAGAGCAAACACCTGAATTATCAGTGTAAACAACACAGCTACTTTAAGACCTCTTGCATTTAATAAATGGCAACTTATCTATTTCATATCCATGCATCTATGAATCATGTTTTTCATACAGTCAAGCAATACAGTGAACTACATGTGGCTTTATGTTTTAGTGTTACCATTACTACTCTCTGAATGCTAAATGATATCATGATTTTTCTGCCTCTGAACATATGTTTTCATTATTGTCTTATGCAATACTACTCTCAATACATAGTATACTACTATATGCATTGATACATAAAATGGTGCATACACAAAATGACTGTGTGTAGATTTCAAGAAAATGAAAACCCTTATATTACCTTATATATTACATGGAATACCCTGCAATGGTCAGTATACTGTAAGAACATGTACTTGCATACAATGTTAGAAACCAGACATTATACAGGCTAGGAGATGTGTATACATATATATACATATATATATATATATACATCTCCTAGCCTGTATAATGTCTGGTTTCTAACAAAGTCAAAATTGGACAAAATTGGAGATACATGTTTTTCATTGGACAGCGAATATATACATATATATATATTCCACTTGTCTGACTGCATTGTGCCAGGTGTAAAGTTTGGTGGAGGGGAATTGCGGTGTGGGGTTGTTTTTAGAGGTTGGGTTCAGCCCCTTAGTTCCAGTATAAGGAACTTTTAATGCTTCAGCATACCAAGAGATTTGGGATGAATGGGATGAATTAGAGAAGAATGCGAGCCGGGCGTTCTCATCCGGGCGCTCTCTTGACCTCACCAATTCCTCTAACCACATTCCTAAACCTTGTGGACAGCCTTCCCAAGAGTTGAAGCTGTTACCGCTCCAAAGGGTGATGCCGACATCATGTTAAACCCTCTGGATTAGGAATGGGATGTCACTCAAGTTCATATGCATGTGAAGGCAGACGAGTGAATCCTTTTGGCAATATAGTGTACCTCCCACATCTTGCAACTGAGTACTTCTGGAATGACACAGTGCCAGAGTTCGCTAGCCACTCCAGCACTGATTCCACAGTATGCTTCTTTACAGAAATACTGGCCCTCTTTTATCAGAATTACATTTGATATTTCAGAGGCATTGCTCTGACTGGTCCAGCACTTCCTGTCACCAGATCCAGGTCCTCCTCCTGACACCTGGGTTCATCCACTCCTTGGCACCTCTTTCAGCTCAGGAACATCCCTTTGAGAAGATGCTGACCAACACATCTGCAGCAGCAGATGAACTATTGTCTTTGACTTCACATCTGCAAGATGGACCAGCAGGGTAGGACTGTCTAATAGAGTGGACAGCAAATGGACACAGTGTTTAAACACTCCAGCAGCACTGCTGTGTCTGATCCACTCACACCAACACAACACACACTAACACACCACCATGATGTCAGTGTCAATGCAGTGCTGAGAATGATCCACCACCCACATAATACCTGCTCTGTGGTGGTCCTGTGGGGTTCCTGGACAATGAAGAACAGGGTGAAATGGGCAAACAGAGCATGCAGTGTAACAAACTGACTACTGCCTGTAATTACCAAAAAATGCCCCTACATGGAAAGAGGAAAGTGAACCACAAATGTAGATAAACTGATAGAGTGGGCTGTGAGATTTTCCTTCCTACATAAGAAACGTCTGTTTTTTAATAAGGACCAGCATCAGCACAGTATGCAGGGCAATAACACATTAACTGCTGTTTGTTAGAAAGTTCAGTCCAAACTCGTTTGCTTTCCCAACACCGCAGTTAAAGAGTTTGTGCCTGTTGAGTGCTAGCATAGCTATCGATCATTAACAGAACACTCCCCGTGATGTTCTGTCTATTGCTATTTGTTCTGTGAGGCACGAAAGGCTGGTTTCTAGATGAAAAGGCTTGTTCTTCCTCAGATAGGCTTCACTGATAAGGGCTGCAAGAAGTGCAGCACACAACCAGCAGCTTGCTTAAGGCTTTATGATTCTGTGAACATGTTATATACAGGGTACTCTAACAATTATATACTTATCAGTGGTGTGGTTTCACTGACATGTTTTCTTGATTATGTAAGTGAGAATAAGTGAACACATCCTCTCCAGAGAACACACTTCTACATATTATAATACACAATTAGTGTCACATGTTACTGGGTTTATGTTTATCTGTATGTATTTCAATGCAATACAGTGTTTTTAATGGCAAAATAAGCTTAGTGTTTAACTAACCATGTTTTACACAAAGTTCATGTCGGCTTAAGACTTATGCACATACTGTACTCATGTTCCAGCCAGTGCTTTGTGGGCTGCTGACTCAGTAGCGTGATTGTTATTGTTATTTTCTGCCACAGGTTTTGAGAATAGGTCAGGTGTTGTCAGAATTTTTTTTTAGCACTCAACAATGTTGACAATAGTGGACAAGTCAACGTAAGGCATTAAAGGAGCAATATGTAGGATTTTGAATTGAAAACACTGAAAGAGTAACTATGATTATCAACTGTATGTAAAGAACATCTATGCCTCACAAGATAACTACAAAAGTTAGCATGCTAAACAGCTAGCCCAGACCCTGTCTTGTATTTCCATTTTTCACTTCATATTTACTGTAGCATTGCCTACCTTCAGACCAACATGCGAGGACAAAAAAGTAGCACTGCCCAAACTGGTAATCCCTTATCAGTTATATCTGACAGTAAATGCAGAGATGGCTGAAGCCCATTGCAAGTGACCAGCAAAACAAGAATTAGCATTGGAATTTTCTTTCACCGCTGGAGACACTCTTGGCATAGAAATAGCAACGTGCAACGTGTATTCTATCTTGATACGTAAACATCTGAGGAAGAACGCTGTACATTTCTAATGGGTGGACACCACAAGTTTCTGAGGACACAGTGCTCCTTTAAGGGCTTGTTCAGACGACTTTCGGACTTCATTTGACTGTGTGGAAAGGTGGGTGTTTTGGGCCCATTGTGATTGGACTGCAAATCACTCACTCAAAGGTAAGAGATGCTGAGGGACGGTTCTTGACCATCTTTAGCACAAGTGCAACTGAAATGCTGTCTTGCAGGTGAGAGAACAAACAATGAAAAGAAAAATGAAGGACACACAAGGCTGGAGTCCCAAACTATGAAGCCTTCTTGCATTTAAAAGTGCCCAAGCAACGTTTGTTTAGGTGCCTCATAAACGGGGAAAAAAGTACACAATAATCAAATGGAAATCTAATAATGACATATTTTAGTAAGCAGCGTAAATAACTCCAGTCAAAGTTCCACAGAATTACAACTTGCATGACTGATTATAGCCATCACGTATGATCTCTTGTTGTAGTGTTTCCCAGTAGGAGCCCCTTTCATTCAGCCTTAACTTACAGGCTTTTGAAACATGTAAAATCAGCAACAGACACATACAGGTAAAAAAACAGATTATCTATAAATCTACATCTGACTCTGCTAGTCTCACTGGGTTTCCTGTTTGTTTACATACTGTGCATGACATCCGTGTAGCATGTGTGGGGTCATCACATGGTGTACTTTGACCAGTACAGTGCAGTACAGTAGTAAAAGTGAGTAGCTCAGTGTAAGCTGTTATTATTAGCACAGGCATTATGAACCACACATTTAGATTGTGCTTAAGCATAATGTCATTATACTCGGTTAGGATCAGAGATGTCAAGAGATTACATATAATATATATTTTTAATAATTTGTATTATTTGCATTTTCATTCGCTACTCCTGATTGTGAATAATGGTATATGTTTATAGTAAATGTATCAGTTATTAAGCAGCTTACCTGACCTCTTAGGCACTGTATTTTACAAAGTATTAATGTTCTCTTTAGCCGTAAAACAGTCAAATCTGTCCAACAGGACAATAACTGAGAGACTTTACTTTTGGACAGCCTTCAACTCTGAGCCCAAGCTACCTGATCACTTACTCTTTTCCCCTGTGCCTACATTTTGAGTTTTTTGTTGTTGTTGTTAATTCCATATCTGTCTTCATACATTATCACTGCAACATCTATTAGCTGCACGTATTTTTGAGAACCAAATTTCATAATCCCTAATTGTCACCCAAGTGACACTTTACTCGCAACACAGCTTCCTGAAATCCTGTGTGGCTAAATTACATAATATTCTGTAAGAATATTATGAGACGGTCATCAATTATTAAGCATTCTTTCTAATGCAAGATCATCATTAGAGGAACAAAAACAAATGCACTTTTAAATGCCCATTTTGCACTGATAAGCCTCTGAAGAGATTACTCAAAACATCATCCCTCCACACAATTGTTAGTTTAAATGAATATCAAATGTATCTTTTTATTCTCTGTTAAAATGTAGCTGTAACTGAGTGATGCTGTAGCAGATACGCTCCATATTAATACTACAGGCAAACTACAGTCAACAGTCACATTAGTGGATTTAAATGTTAACTGGTTTATTACTAGGCTTTGTTTTGTTTTTATTTTCTAAAAAAAATAACGCTTATTGTTTTAGTTTTTAGTATTATGATGGTTATTAGGTATTTAAGAAGAATAGGGTAAAATTTAACACAGCAGCAAACTGAGCTAAACTCCACCCACTAATACCAAAATCATTATTTGCAGTTTGTGTAAAATTTATTATAGAATTACAGAACAGAACAACAGAGAAGGGGAACAACAACACTGTAGAAACAATCAACTAAACGTTCTTCAGTAATTGTCTGAATGTTACGTATGTCTGTGGGTCTTTGCTTTCAGGATTCCACCCAGTCACACTAGGATAGGCTTTGGCACACTCTGCAACCCAGGCTTAGTTGATGAATGGATGAATTTACTTTGATTATTTTTATTTAATATGTATTAGTTTATTTGTTATTTAATTATTATAATCGTTACACTGCACGTTTTGTCGATGATGCCTTTTCAGTCTTGTTGTTCTCCTCTGTAGTTTTGTTCTCGAATTTCACTGCATTATGTGGATTAGCTTTTTAATATTTTTGTTGATTTTGTGCCGTCATCCTCACACTGAGACCTCCTCATGGACGCAAAGTACATTTTCTAGCTAGGGTTACGGCCAGTACGTCCTGATATCTGTGCAGTTCATTATGCCATTGAACTTACCAGAGACTATGGCCGGTAGCAAAGTGACAGGTTTCAATAAATAACAATTTATGTCTACACTTCATGGTGCATTTACCTCTTTATATACATACTAGTTTTCTGGTGTAGTGCAAACATGAAGCAGGTTCAGTCCATCAATAGCATTACAATTTCAAACCTGTGTCTCTGCGCCTTTACAGAGTTTGCTTGTTATGGTCAGGAAGGTGTTTCTCAAAGCAGCCCATCTAAACAGTGTGTGGATAGCTCTGTTAATTATAAGCCCAACATGCAAAACAAACATGCCAGGCTAGTGTGCTCTCAACCATTAAACCAAACTTGTCCTCAGGCACTGCAGCTAAGGGCTCATTTTATTATGAAATCTGTGTGATCAAGGCCCTGTGTAAAAAATCACTTCCTATGAACATGCTTAAGATCCCCCTGTATCATCTCACACAGCAGCTTGATGATTTCAAGATATATCAAGCCCCAGTCATTTCACCAGACACTTCTGTAATTAGTGAATTTAGCTAATTTAAAGGTACCAGTTGCTGACTCAGGTACTTAATTCCACATACACTGCTGGTGTGATCTCAATAAAAAGCAGTGGTTAGGATTACATTACCCAATGCAAAGCTTCAGCAAAAGCTACATACTTATTCAACCTCAGTATCTGACCTGTTTTCTTGAATGTAATTATTTTATCTTACAGCTGCGAAGACAAAGACAAATTCAAAGTCATATTAAAGGGACGATGTCTTACATGTTTATGTATTTTGTTTTTTCACTTGGAGGCCAGTTTGTAACATTTGTGTGGCTTTATTTACCAAACATGTCATTTTGCATGCTTATCCTCCAACCTTTCTTTATTACTGTGCCTTTAAGACTGATTTAAAATAAAGAACTCTGTTCTGATTGGCTGCCATGTGTTGAGCCCAATTTCGAAAAACCATTCCATAGAACTTCACTATAAGTGGGCAGGGCTCTCCTGAAGAGGTGGATATGTGTAAATGCGTTGGTTCCAGTGACATCACAGAAACACTGCATTTAAAACAGGCCATTTTTGCAGCATGGTTTGCATATCGTCGCTGTCCAAAGAAAAACATGTATCTCCAAAACGACAACTTTATAGGAGAGTACAAAAACCTCATTCAAGTTTATTGTAAGTTAATGGAACCAGACGTCTTTCCGAGCACTTTTGGGCCATTTCAGTTGGTCCATTCATCATACAGATCTCACAAAGTGTAAATGGCAGCTACTGTTTTCAAATGATGCATAAAAGTCAAAATGGACAAAAATGGAGTTACATGTTTTTCATTGGACAGTGACGATATATGGACTGTATGGGCTGGGAAAGAAATACTGTTATATAAATATAATATGAAAAATGTTAAAACTTCACAAATGTTAACATATTACTTCAGGCTGCTTGAATTTAAAAAGCGAGGGAAATTCCATGACACAGGCCCTTTAACACCCTTGATTTAGACAGAAACACTGGATAAGCAGATGTTTACAAATCTTTGACTCATTGGCCACTTCATTGTGTGCTTACCTTGTGTTTACAGTCACTGTCCATTCTACCAGCTGCACTTTGGTGCATTTACCTACATTTTCGACCTCTTGTAAGGTTTATACATGAGCCTTAATGACATAAAATAATATTTAAATAAATAAATAGATACATAATACTGTACATTTGCCAAAGGGAAAACCTTAAAGATGGGTCAGAACTAAACGTTTTGTTGACAGTCATCAAACAAACCATTAATAATCAAGAACTAAACTGCTACAAGCTCAGATTTCTCCACCAAATCATTTTTCTTGCCTTCAAAACTGTTAGTAAACAAGGAAGGCCAAGCCTCCACCACTGACATCATCTTCTGTCCTCTTACGTAGTACCTTCAGGATCAATGAATTATGGTGTGAACATGGTGTGAAGCCTTAGCGATTAGATTTGAGGTGACCTGATGGACCCCTTTGAAACTGACAGTGCTGCACGTTTAAAAAAAAATCAATCATTCATCAAGTGCCTTATCTGCTAAAGGATTTAAATTCTGCATGTTACAGTGGACTCTATTCTGTTGAGGGTGCTATCTTCTGTACACGTTGTTGTGATTGTACTGAGGAGAGAACAGCCTGTCTTTAGCAATGCAGAGAATGCACAAGTTATTTACCTAATGCCCTATTGTAGAGATGGCCCCTTTGTACTCACTGTGTCATTCTTGATTAAGTTGCAATTCAACTTTTCTGCTTATTTGATTGTCTTCCGCTATTATTCAATTGTCTACTACAGATCTTAGCAAGAAAGAGCTTTTAGGTGTAGAATCAGACAGATCTGTAACACTGAATCATGCAATTCTGTTCAATTCTGATGGCGTTTTATATAGTTATATAGTTTTATATGCATACATTTTAACAGATCTCATCTGTTGTTTCTGATCTCATCATCATCCATTCTGGCCAATGCTTTATGGTACTGCCAAGTCATTCTTAAAAATGGTTAGTTCAAAGATTATGAGCAATTTTGGGGAAAAAAGTCATAAAACAAAACAAATACAGCAACATTTTTGTTGTATATACTAAAGTATAAACAATTTTCAGTAAATCTACTTTTCATTAGCACCAGAGCCGGCAACAAAGCTTTAATCAAACTAAAAGTCTATTTGAAATTAAAATAATTATTTGGCTTGCTACCTGTTCTAAATTAAACAGAATTCCGTCTATTTTTCTACAAGTCTGTATAATGTAAGCATAGCCATGTAAACAAATTCAGAGGAATTTAATGTGATGTGGTTCAGTGTAGAGAAACTTACTGTCTTCTTTACAGTGGCGGTGACGGAAACCAATGGTTGTGATGTGTACAACCCTCGTATTCATTATCCAAATCCACCAGAGAACCTACACGTGTCAGATATTTAGATCGTTGCTGTTGGGACAAAACCTTGCGTTCCCAAAGTGATAACTTTACAGTAGAAAGGAAATTCATCCTTTACTTTTAAATAACTCTTTATAAGTCTATAAAACTATTTTTTATTTAATAACTGGTTCCCATAACCAGCACATAAACAATTCTGACCCTTGCAAGTTTTTCTAGAACTGACGAATGACTTTGTTTAAGGGTTAAATTGTGTAGAAATTCTTTCCCCTTTTAAAAAGGCTGATGCGGAAAATACCTACAGCCCATTCAGCCATGTTATCAAGATTTGAACTTCTTTAAATCTCCATCTTCGGCCTGCAGAGCCAAGCAATAACTCCCTTTAGCAGGTACAGGAGAAATTTAGCTGTTATTGAGTTAGAGCTTTTTCCTTCAGACTAGATAATTGAAAATCATATTCAGGAATTTTAGCTTTAGTGGATTTCCCCAACAACAAGGAAATGCTTAACATCTGTCCTTCTTATAATGCACAGACACATCTCTGCATGCAACAGCCAACAGCCAGCCCTAAAGAGAGAGAAAAAATTCTGGTTTGGTTCTGGTTTGTATTCACTATTAAACCAATAACTGTATAAAGAAGCTAGGGCTGTACAATTTGGGCAAAATAATGGTATATTTATTATAAATAATTATATCAAATAATTGCGACTTTGGTTGCTGATATTGTGATTGCATTAAATTGTGATAATTTTCTATAAATTGACCTCCAGCCCTTTTTAAGCCAAGAAAACGAGTGTATTCACTTTCTAGCTTGAGGGTCGGACGGAGCCAGAAAACGCACCAGCTAGTTTATCTGGCTGTGTTCATGTACACAGCACATGGGTAGTTTCTGATAGCTCGAAATCAAATACAGGTGGTCCACAAGCTCTGCATTATTAGTTTCAGTGTTCCCACTTAAAGGTATTACAACAACATGGTTAATAATGTGGGCAGCAATAAAAATTACAGTCCTTGCAAATTCAAAAAATGCATTTCCCTAATCTGTGATTTTGATATAAAAACAACTCATCCTTTAACCATAAATTTGACCACTTAAAATATTTTGATCAGTGTAGGGTGTAATTTTCAAAAAATTGCAGTTCTTGTGATTTGTGCTCTTGCGATTTCAATATTAACTTGATTAAAATTTTAAGCTGTAACAGAAGCGTAACTGTAGCGGATTAATGAGTACACATGTTTGACACAAAGAAGAATTTCATAAATCTAAAGACAAGTTCACCAGTCCAAATGTCTCTAAAGCTTCTGTTAAATTATAGAGGTACACACAAAGCATTGTGAGGCAAAATAGTACCCCCAAAAAATAACAGACGCAGATTTGCCACTGTTTATCATCATTCATCATCAGTATTACACATAAAACACTCACAATATATAGTGTACACAATACAGGTTCACTAGCTATTCAGTATGGCTGTACTAGCACACTGTGTGACCCCTGGTTACCATCACTGACACTATAAAGAAATTTTAATTGATAAGTTTGATTAAAATGCACAACTTTACAACAAATCTCTTTACATGAGTCTGTTCACATCACACTGACAGAATTATACACAAAATTTGAAAAATCCGTGAAATCCCTCTTTAAATATCCATGCCTCTGGATCACCACCGTGCGTATGCTGTGGTGTACTGAGAGATGTATACCGTTACTCTCCTACAGCTGGATAGCTTCCAAGCGTTAGGTGTCGGACAGCAATGTCCCCTTACCTCTTATCCTATTCCCGCCCTTTGGATTAACTTATGTGCACGTAGGCCTGTCGTGTTTTGTTTTGTGTGGTGTTCATTGTCCGTTGTTGCTTATACTGATAGGGGACCGGCGTGTTCGTCAGCCTTTGCCCCAGGTGTGTTTACTAAAGAACAGGCCCGGCTAGTTAGCTAGCAGACCACCAAAGCTTTATGCTGACGCAGTGTGTGTGTGACTTGTGCGTCAAAGCACGTCTCTCCTTGAACTTCCATCGACGACTTTCTGATTAGAGTTCGGGTACACTGGTCAATAAACTACCTGGACGGGGTCAACAGCGCCTCCTCAGCGTATAAATACCAGGCTGGCACTCTGTCCACTTCAGACTCACTGAGAGCAGCTGAACTAAACGGGATTTCGAGCTTTTTTGAGCACTGAATATAATTTGGGTGGCGATATACCCGAAAGACTGAAGAAATACATCTAGCCAGTAAGAGCAAACGCCAAGGCAAAGAAATGCAAGCTTTCAGACACTGCGGGCTGTGTGTGTCCAGGGGCCTTTTTCAAAGCCGGACCGACTTCCTCCACAGCGAAGCAAACATGGCTGCGATCCGCCGAGCTGCTGCATGCTTAAATTTATTCAGGTAAATACTTCTTAAACATAGATACAAGGCTGTTTACGGGTTTAACTCTTTAAGCGGATGCAGACATTGTCTCTTGTGTATGTATATTGTTGAGTACGTGGAAAGAAGTCCGGCGCCTAACAGTAACCTTTCGTCTGGCAAGAGATACACATGAGCTGTCGGTGAATTGTGTCACTTTAGTCTATGTGAAACTGCTCCTCTAGCGCTACCGTGTCATTGTGAATTGGTGCTGTAGAGCTGCGAAGCCTGTAGAAACTCCCACTGCTTCGTATGCTGGTCCTAAATGTCGTGTGTCTTCTGTCTGAAGGGGAGCGAGCACCTCGCTCTGCAGTAACCGGAAATCAGTCCGCCAGCTGCTGCGCGCTCCCGCAGTCCGGAGAACGGATGCTGTGTCGTTCAGCGTTGGAAGCGCACTGTGCGCAGTTCCCATAACACAGGTAGGATAATGCAGCAGGAGTTCTGTAACTGATTTGTTTTTATGGGGTTGTTCCGTTTATTTCTGTTTCTTTGCTAACAAGTAAAATAAAAACACTAACACTAATGAATATGGAAAAGATGGAAAAGCTTTAGGGCAAATTTAGGTAACACACACAAAGCTAAATTACCTGGTCACTGGACAATATGACAATATGCAGTGTATCAATATCATAATGAATTATGGCACAATACAATATCATGCATCTTTCTGAAAATGTGCTTGCACAACATTGACCAACTATCTGTTTTATTATAGAGAGAGCAAAACTAGTCAGGTTTAGTGCAGCACAGCATGCAAAATATTCAACACACATTATTCTATTCACCATTCTGGATAGTACTTATGAAATGTGTCTTAACTTATTTATTTATTTTTTTATTTATTTATTTATTTTTTTGCTAACTTTACTCACCAAGTATAAGAAAGCAGCGTTAATGGAATGAATGGGACACCCAAGGCAGTCTATAGTAAACATTCTCAAGTGTGATGGCAGAATAAGCAGAATTAACATGAGCTGATGACACATTTTTCTTCCAGCAGGTGGAGAACCTCTCGCATGAATCTCTCATCAGGCGGGCATCCTGCCTGGTTACAGACAGCGCCAACACCTACCTTTCCCAGACCACTCTGGCCCTTGTGGATGCCCTTACGTTCTATACAAAGGTAAATAATAATATTGGTTTGTGTTTAGCTAACAGAAAGATTTGAATTTAATAACTTCTGTACTGATTGTTGAAATTAACTTTCATTTTGTCATTGAAAAATCATTTTTAGAAATGAGGAAAATATAGTGTAATAAATGTAACTTTCTTCATGTCTTCTCAGGCTCTGCACACACTTGTTGCTCTTCAGAAGCGCTATTTGAACTCAATAGGAAAACTCACTCCTGCTGAGGAAGACAGCATTTGGCAAGTGATCATTGGCCAGCGAGTAGAGGTAATGTCTAATGCCTGTATTCTATTCCACTGCATCTGAATCCTGGTTCTGGAGTAGAGAGCATATGTTTTCTGCTATAACACGCAAAACACTAATATGCAGGAGAACTCCAGGCTCAGGAATTTGGGAAAAACCTTAATAAGTAGTTATTACTATATAGCCAATACATATGCATGTGTATGTTTGTTGCATTATGTGCTCCATTATCTGTTCCAAAACTCATTATATTTCTCTATTTCAACAGGTTAGCGACAGGCTGGATGAGTGCAAGCGTTTTGAGTCAAATTGGATGAACGCTGTCAACATCTGCGAGTTGTCAGCTGTTGCAGCTTACAATTCAGGTCTGTATTCATAAGCAACATGCCTCCAGTAGCGTTTTTGACTATTGATTATTCTGGTTTTTAGATAACTGACCCTGTACTGTTCCATTTGCAGGAGCGGAACATGCATCCATGGCTTTAAAGACCAGTCTGCAGGTGGCGCAGTCTAAGGTGGAGGAGATGAGGAAAATCCAGCTTGCAGCAGAGAAGAGCCTGGCAGAAACTAAAGCGGAGGAGATCCAGAGAATGGCCGAGTATGCCTCCAGCATCAATTTGCATGATTTGGAGGATGTTCCTGAGGCCTACCTCCGTGAAGACTGAAAAGACTTCTTAAGAAGAACTGTATTTAACTTTACTCATCTAGAGCATCATGGAGCCTTCCAGCTGCCTGAAGGCACACTGCCGAAGGAGCATGGCAGAGGAAAACAATGAGTGTGAATAGTTTGAGCCATGCCGAGATCCTGGTTTATGAGCTAGAATGTAGAATGTATTTATGGTTCATTTCAACTTGGATCTAGAAAGGAATTGTCCAGATTTTCTTTGTGAGGCTTATCTTAGATTGTGTTATTCAAGAAATATCTTTTACTCAGTTAAGATTCAGTTAACTTATTAAGCCAAAATGCTTAATAGTGAAAAGGCACAACACAATTTCTGGTCATCTTGTTAAGGGATGCGTGTATTAAGTAAAAGAAAAGCAAAATTCCTTGAAAACACACTGAAAAGGAAAATGTATTTGTTGGACAAACTAAAGAATCACATGAAAATCACTCATGTTTGTGTATTTGAACTAATTTGAAGATGCATTTATTCATTTGTGCACATTTTCCTGAGATAATTGAGAAATTGAATTGTATTGCTGTAACTTTATGTGAAATAAATAAACCCTATTTTTCTACTTATTTGTTCTCACTGTCTGCGCTAGTGTACCACACATGCACTGCAACTTCATTACAGCTACAAGCTTCCTAAAAAATCAGTTGCAAAAGGCTACTTAAGTAGGTGGTGCTTTAAGCTACTGCTTTTATAGTGAGTCTGGAAAAGTGATTTCATTGTTTTGGAGGGAGGTAAACGGTGACGTAGGATCTAATTAAGTTATTTTCTTTTATGATTTATGGTTATATCTGTATGGTCTGTATTTACCACATGTAGGTAAAGGGAAACTAATTTAAGGTTTAACATCTGGATTAGTTATAAATGTCTGGTGGCTGATAGAAATTATATAGCAACTTGTAGCTAAGAAAACAGTGTGTACTTTTTTTTTTGGTGTACTGGCTGAATCTCACTTGCTATAGTGTTATTCTTGGCTTTGGCTATTTGGTTGTGGGTGAGCAGTTATGTCATAGTTTGGTAATGTATATTTTTCCAAAGACAACATGGAATGCAAAATCTTAGGAAATGCTTTATTTGTAGAGAAAGTGCGTTTCCCTGGGTGAGCTTCCTAAACCCTAGATAACAGCTGGAGAGAACTTGCATAGGGCAGAGTGTTGCATGTGTTGGGCTTTAATAAAGGGCACCTAGTTTCTGAAGGCTATAAAACTAATTTAAAAAGTTTTTATTAAGTTATTAAACTAATCATGACTTTGTGAATGTAAATGCTACATGTGTTAAATCAATTAATCTGGAGGTCTAGTTATGTTCAAAATATAATTTAAAATGATCTTTTTTTGTGAAAAGGGATTACTAACTGAAAAACTCTTATGTGCTACCAGCTATCAATGGGTTCAAAAAAATTTCAAAAGTAAAGCACTGTAATATGGAAGCCACTAGAACGCTCCATTTAAATTACTGCAATAAAACTGCACATGTCCTGACATGCTTTTTTTATTTTTGAGGTTCAATACATTTTTATATTGTTAAAATTGTGGCTCTGGTGTTTTTTTAAAATAAATTTTGGGTATATAAAACGAGCACTTGACTTTTTGCACACTTTGTGTTGTGGATTTACTTTTGAATGACATACTTAATCACCCATAATGGCCATAAAAACATTGTAAAACATGTCTAGAGTTTCTTTGACAATAAATAAAAAATCAAAACCTATTCAATTCACAAAAGTATTCTGACGTGTTTCTGGGACATTCCAAATTGTGTTCATCTGCATTCTGTTTGCTTTAAATATCCATGAGATTTGTCTAGAATTGTGTCAGTTTCAGTTCACATGCCTTAATATAAATTAACACTTGGGTCTATAAGGGCCCACAGTATAAAACCAAGCCATGTGGAGTCTGTGGATCCCTAGTGATCAAACTGTGGCAAGGCACTGATCAGGGCAAGATCATAAACCATCTGCGGCTTTGAGTGTTCCCAGGGGCACTGTGGCTTCAATCATTTTGATATTGAAGAGGCTTGGCATTGGCAAATTGGGCATTAGCCCAGGAGGGGCTTGGTATAGGAGGTAAGAAAGAACCCAACTGTCAATCTAAAAAGTATGCAGTAACAGAACAACATCTTGGAGAGGCACCGATCTCTGTGGCACTACATAAATCAGGCCTTTATGGCAAGACGGAAGCCACTGTTGAGTAAAGGCACACTACAGCAGTTGGAGTTTGTTATGAACATATAAATGACACAACATGAAGAAAAAGATTCTCAGATCTCATGAAACAAAATGTGACTTTTGATCAGAACAGCTAATCTATGTCTGGTGAAAAACAGAGACTGCACATCACCTGCATGGTACAACCCTACTGTGAAACATGGTGATGGCAGTATCATACTATAGAGGTGCTTCTCCACCGCAGGAACAAAAAGACTGCTAAGAACTGAGAGATGGAAGAATTCAGTAAAAATACTGATATATTCTTGAAGATAACCTCCTCCAGAGTGCATGCAAACTCAAACTGGGGAGACATGCCATTCAACATGACAATGACCCGAGTTATACAGCCAAATTAACATGAGTTTGTGGCGAGTCTCTGAAAGTCTGTGAGTTCTGAGATGTATCTTAGATGTGGAACTGTAATTGCTGTCTAATGGTTTCTACAAGGTCTTGAATAAAGAGCCTGAATAATTTGTGAAAGTTTTTGATTATTACTTTTCAAAGAACCAAATAAGTGTATTTTCACTTTGTTATTATGGGTGATTAAACATGGATTGATAGGTAAAAATAGAAATTATATTATTCACATTCAAATCCGCAATAGAAGTGTGAAAAAATCCTAAAGGCTTTCTGACCTTACAAATCGAAGGTAGAGCCCATTATCAGCATTAACACGAGTGATCATATGGATGGCGGTATTGTCATCCTGGAAGAGAACACTCCTAAAAAATTTCAAATCACAGATTAAAGCTTTAAACAGATTACTGAACTGAGCAAGGTCCAGGGGCCTCTGACTGCCAGGTGAAATTGGGGGCCGCAAACCACAAGGGAAGCTGTGGCTCAAATATAGGATAGTAAAACGGCTCAATAATCCTGCATAATCCTGGTTATATCTGCATAATTTAATTGACATATAAAAAAGCCAAACAAAATCACTCAGTGTTTTCATGTTAAATTGTTTTTGGTAACAAATTAACCAACTTGGATTTCTTACAGTGGTGTTTATGAAAACCATCACAAATCCAGATAGGTCATTTATTTTAATTTTGCAGAAATTTTGAAAACTTGTTGGAATTCCTTTTTAATTGTATTGTAAGTACACTTGTCTGGATGCATTAGCACTTGTCATGTTTCTTTATGAAACATAGCATCATTTCTTTAGCATCATGTTTCTTTATTCATTTTGTCAGGATCTACCTTTGATTTGTAAATATGTGTTTATCCCACATGTATTTATTAAATGTAAATAAAACAAGTATTCACTCCATCAGTGTGTCTTAATTTTGGAATATGTTGGATAATTTACATACATATCTATTTTATCATATGTCCATAGCTTGATTTTTTGTGTGTGTCTGCGTATTGTTGTGATTTTTTGCAAGTAAGTTTGTGAATTACATTATAACTCCCAAATTTGGCGTCTCGTTAAAAATAATGTCTTACAGGCTTAACACGTTTAAACACTAATAATAAAACTGTCTGATTGCAGTTATCGAATCGGCCACCAGATGGCGAAGTCGTACAGCTTATTTTCTTCTTTCTGGTTTTGCACGAGGGTTAGAGAGCACATAATGGCAACCAATCACGTTTCTGGATTATTTAATATGCTAATTAATAACGACACGCCCACCGTGATATCTGTGAGCTGTTCATTTGAAGCGCGAGGTAATCCTACTCTAGTGACACTACTCCAGTACTGTTTGTTGGCAACTTAAGGCGAAAAAACAAATAAACTTCTAGACTAAAAGTAATAGAAAAGAGCAGCAATAAAAGTGATTGATTTGAGCAAATGGCACCTTTCAGCTGCACATTCGTCACTCTTTACAGGCGCAGATAAAACCCAGGCATAATGAAATATGCGCCCACCCTGGTATGTGCTTTAATCTGAGTACTGCTTCTAAACCTTAGCTCCTCAGGATTCTCATTAATTAAAACTTTCATTAACCAATTTACAAATGTATAGAGGCTGTCAGTAAACTGTCCCTAAGGAGTATCACTGAGCTTTTGTCTCATTTGGCCAGCCCCATGAACCACAATACATACAGTTTTTTTTACAGTCACATATACACTTACATACGATTACTTATATAACTTAAAATATGACTTTTGTATGTATGCATATCTAATCATATACAGTATATGCCCTCACAGAGCACTTTATTAGAAACACCTTCTCTCTTCACTCTCTGTCAATTGTATCAAGTTCAGCTATCACATAGAAGCACTTCATATTTCTACAGCTACAGATTGTAGTCCATCGGATTTTCTGCATAATTTGTCTCTCAGTATGGTGTTGGATCTGCATGATTGCTAATGCAACATACAACTCTGCATGGAAATATAAATGGTTCCTAATGGTCTCCTGTGATAATCCCTCCCATGCAGTTTAAATATTCTCACGTAATTCCTGCAGATTTTGCAGTAGGGAAGGAGGGGGTGATGTTTTGTTAATGTAGGGGGCCACATTTTAGGCTGCGCACCTATTATGTGTCATATACGTAGCTGCAATGCTGTATTTGGGACAGTTCATTTATAAGAGGTAGACTAATTTGTGCAAAAAGTGACCACTTTAACATAATATCCACGAAATTGACAAACAGGTTCATTTCTGAGGTCTTAAGATGTTCAAATTCTATAGTCATATATATATATACATACGACTGAGAGACTGCGATTAAACATACCATTTTGTCTCTCAGTGCGGAAAATGATAGCATTTACTCTATTAAACCTTATAATTAACTCGCTTGCTTGTTTGTGTGTTGTGTGAAGATCCACTTGACTATAAATAGACACTGTAATTAAAATTGGTTATGGAGGTTTATTTTGGTCGCCGAGATGGGCGGGGCCCCGCAGCGTTGAACAAACGTCACGCCCATAATCGCGTTGGCCCCGCCCATCCCCGCGCGGTCACTCTGGCTCCGTGTGTCCGACCAAGCAGCGCAGCGGCGTCGGCGTTCAGAAGTCATGGCAAAGGGACGCGGCTTTACCGTGGGGAATACTTCAGCAGCTACAGCACTGTCGCTTCATCTCGCTCTTCTCTTATTCGTCTTTACTGGTAGGTTGTTTCCCATCGGTTATTCGTGTCTTTTAGTCCTCTGCACGGCTTCTAACTTGTCTGAAACTTAGCTCCAAGTTTGCTGGGTGGGCAGCAGGCGTCATATAACGGTAACGGTGTGCGGTGTGTATCGTTACAGCGTAATACACGTCATGATGCTCCGCTAGCTAACGTTAGCCCTGTTCCTCTGCATCCTTTGTGGAATGTTTGGGATAGTCAGTAGTGTTTTATGGGAATTATTGAAGGGAGGTTGGGCAGCTGCGGTGCCGTTTGAATGTACTGAACTTCCTCTTACGCTACACTAGTTAGGCTGGACCTTAGCTCACGTAACGTTAGCTAAGTTATCTGGCTTCAAGTCATTCAAATTTAGCTACAGCTAATGTGTGTTATCTGAAATGCAGCACTTATGGATCAAACGTGCAGGTAGCCAGCTAGCTCGCCTGCTGTCCCTGTTAAAGACACCAAGCCTGCTTAAGCAGACTGTTTATGAGGGGTTTCATGTTCTTGCAAAATGCCTAAGCAGCACAAAAACTAAACTTTTTGGCAAGTAGTCAGATATGGGAGGATGAGAGGAGCTGTACTGAGGTCTTACAGAACAACGTAAACACAGCAGCATGTCGCATCGCCCCAGTGGACTCTCGCTGGCTAACTACATTAAGATGTTTGCCAGAAATGTAGCCAGAACGAGTATTGTATCTCGGCTGTCCAGATTCAGAATAGGAGGGATGATGTAGATGTTAGGTGCAGGATGCAGGACTGAATACGAATCTCACTGCAGCAGCAGATTCTGGAGCTGTGGACCTGAGGATGCTAGTTGCATCCGTCACTTCTGCTGTCCTAACATATGTACACACTTATTAAGGCTGAACTTTACTGATGAAGGTGGTCAAAATTTGCCCACAGCTTTAGGGGAAGTGGAAAAGAAGGGGGTGGTGGGGGCTGATTGTCATGATTATAACTTTTCCAGAGCTGGAAAGCAACTGGATACTTTTACCCAGTTCTGCATGCCTGCGTTCTGTTCTGATGGGTTGGCAGTTTTGAAATGAGGATGCTTTTACTAATACTGTAAGTAAAGGAGACTCATTCACTCCAGTCCTTCATGATTAGTCCACTAGTTCCTATTTTGTATTTAATTTTATTCTGTTCCAGCATTTTGTAACAGCACCTGGACTGCTTTGCTCCTCATATGTCTGACTTTAGCTTTATTTTATGTTTAAAGTTTGTTTAAGGGAAGCTGTAGTGCCTAACATCACTTCATACCAACCTTGTCTCTCCAAAATGGTAACTTTCCATGGTCAAAAACATACCGTACTTACAATGTAAGTCAATGTAACCAAGTCATTTGGGATTAAGTTATATATTTATATGAATAAAAAAAACGACAAAAAAGGAGCAACGTGTGTCTTCGCACTTATAAAAGATGGCTCTTTAAGAGTACTGTAATAAAGGCACCAAAAGTAATAATACTTACCAAAATGACCATGTTTATCAGTATCATCACAGTTTTGTTAAAATCAGTTGAAAATGACCAGAAAGTACTGACACACAGACTTCAGTACTTCAGACACAGATTTCAGTTTTATAAAGAAAACCGTATATACAATTAGCAGAACTTTTAGTTTGTAGAAACCCTGTAATAATAACACAGCCAATAATCATGTAAACATATGAAAGCCATATAAAATGTGCAGTGATATTAAATACATGAGAGCATTCCAACGTTTTACAGTGTCTTTAATGTTAATTCAGTACAGACTCAGTACAGGCTAATATTACTACTCTTCTCCTGATCAGCTGGTTTAGTCCACCAACATATCCTAATTAATACTTTAATACTGGTAACATTTTCTGATGAGGACATTTAGACTACTTGTAGTTTTAATATTAGGCTAAAGTCAGTTTCCTACTAGTTTGCTGTTGTACCTTATATAGAGCAGCTGTTACACTCTGACATCCTAGGAGTCATCATAACTACTGCACCATTTAAGGTCACTTTTCTGATTAATGTGAGTTATTACAATATCCTATGTAGAGTTTTTAGCACAGAGCTAACAGTAAATATACACTTTGGAGGGTTAGCACAATTCATCAGAACTTGCATTCCCTGTATAGTAGTGAGATCATGAAAGTGAATTATAAGATTTGAAGCATTCTACCCTTTTGCAGGGATTTTCTTTCTGCATGTTCTGCAGACAGTGACCGTCTTCAGTTATCCCTCTGCACTCTTCCAAAAACAAGAAACGACCACACTTTAGGCTTACTTCTCTTACACACCTTAGACATTTCCAGAGCACTGTCACTGGCTTCCTGCACATTTCCCCTGACAAAAAACGCAACTCTACTTTTAATCTGTCTTTTTAGGTCTTTGATGGTTCCATTTGTTAGGCTGAAGTAATTTCTGCACAGCTTACTCAAGACATCTAGCACCCCCTTAAGAATAGCTTAGGCAACATGTACCCCCCTACTTTAGTTAATCATAAGATTTAGGAGCATGTGGCTATTAAACACAGGTGTGGTAAGGAAGAGCAGGAGATCTGTTATAAACACTGCTGCTCAAGATGAACCTTACCTACTCGAATAACTGTAAAACCTTATCAGCCAATATAGACATCATTGCACATTACAGAGAAGCCATAATATGGTGCGTCCCGGATTCAGAGAGAAAGGAGAAGCGAACATTGTTACTGGCAAGTCTATAAATGATCAACATAGCTTTTTGTCGTTCTCCTTGTCGTTCTCCTCTGTTGTCATTCTCCTCTGTTTTCTCCCGTTATAGCTAAATGATCATAAAGTACTCATCATAAATTGATCCCATACAACAGGTGTTTTCAATCCTGCTGGATCCTGGTCCTGGAGAGTTCTGAGAGTTCAGATCCAACACACCTGGGTTTAATATTCAGATCCCCCAGAAGGCCTTCATTACGTGTATGACGTGTGTTTCATTATGGTTGGAGATGAATTCAGCAGAGTGGTACATCTCCAGGAGCAGGATTGGGGACCCCTGCCACAGAGCACATGCACATGAAAATCTAGATCACTGTATAGAGATCACTGTTATAGGGGACAGAATGTGTAATGGTCCACACATGAGAAGAGCTTACTTGCACCTGTAACAGGTCTGATCAGAGGACTGTAAGGTTACTACTATTGTAGCTGGTCTCAGTGATCCTCAGCAAAGAAGCTGTGTGTGAACCTTGAAACCTAACGATGCAGTGCATTATGGGTATCCATTTTCCTCTAGGGTACATTGGTTGTATACTACATTTTTGCAGCTCATTGTGTGATTGTTTGAGTGCATTAGATCTCTTGCAGATTTTAGGACTGGAGGTAGCCACGGTGCTTCCACACAGATTTGTCTCCAGCAAGACAAAAGTGGGGCTCCTCTCTAAAGATGACCCGCTGCCATTTCGAGTCACTCCATGACAGCGGCACAGCACCATTGCCATCTTTGCTGGCATTGCCGTGGTGTTAAAGCCAGTCATCGTAACCATATGCTTGCATGTAGTCCTGCATTGTGCAGCCGTCTGCCAATGGTGCTGGCACTAACAGAGTTATGGAGGGCACTACTGCTGAATGTCTTCAGTCATGGCTGTTGGGTCCATCAAGTATGGCAATAAGGCCCATCCTTTCTTACGATACATGCGTAATAGCCAAGCGTGAAACTTAAATCATTTGCATGTCTCACAATGACAAACCTGCCCAAGATTTATTCCTGTTGGCAGATCACTTTTGCGTTTAACTATTCGTGCATGTATTTTTTGATGATGGGTGCATAATGTAACACCAGCAAACAGACTAAATTACAAGATCTTAAGGGACACAGTGTCAGCTATGATTTTGTTGCTGTTGAGCACTGCGCCTATCGTGTAGCACTGACGTGAATACTAAATGATACAAGGCAATGATAATGCAGCACACCAGCCATCTGCAGTATAAAATGATCATTAGACACACTTGTGCAATCACAGTGACGTAATTATGGCATATTGTAATTGTGGATATTTGTAATAACAGTGCTTATAAGGGCTCATTACCGTACCAGGGCAGATGGCATAGGCTAATGCTAGTTTACAGTAACAATGATAATATTTATTTTGTCTACAGATCAGCTTTGTCAGTCATTTTGTATTTACTGAGTTGTTTTCATTTCATTTTCATATTCAGTGTGTTTTGCCCTCAACTCCGACTCCTTTCCGAACTGAAAAGTAGGTCTATTGTAAAGAGACACTCATAATTTAAAAGGTACATACCAGACAGCCTTACCTTGCTTTTGCAACTTGTCCTGTTGCGTCTCAGTGCTCCGTCTTTGTACTTCATTTTAATCTCACTTAGTCTGTGGAGCAGACTGAAATCTGCCAATCCAGTTAAAAGGCTCTTTTGAAGGAGGGCCATCAGCAAATGACTCTTTAGGCTTTATTGTGGGCTGCGGCGGAACACTGGGGCACAAGGCCTGACCACAGAGGCACTTTGCTGTGTTTTGTGTCTCTTCTCCAGCAGATGTGACACTTAGAGGGACTGTGTCTATTGGAGCAGCCCATTAGAGAGTGTAATGCAGTGACCTCCAGTGCTGGCAATGAGGCGCCTGGCTGCGGTGGTCATGGTCCTACCCCGGGATTAAAGAGACACAGCACGATTCAGCATCTTAGTCGCTGTTATTGTGATTTCTTCTGTTGATTGTTTTTGGAATGAAACAAGCTTGTCAGAGCTGCATCATATAAACAGAATGATACATCCACAGAAAATCTGCTGAACCCTTAAAAGGAGTATTCCAGTGATATTTCTGAATTTCTGCATTTTTCTGTCATTGAGATCTTCAGACAGTTATTTAGAAAGATTTGTATGTCCAGACCACTTGCAAACAATTTCTGATGTATCAAGAAGCTTTCTATGAGGAAGCTTGTAAAGGTATTAAACACTTCTGCCATCTGCTTCCTGTTACCAGCACTGTGATCAATTTTCACTCTGCAAGTTTTCAGAATGGAGCATTCCACATCAAACCACTCTTTGTTTTACATTTCAGTAATTTGATTGTGCTGAAATTTTTAAGAATCGTTTGAATTCCTGTTTAATATGACGTGCAGAAAGATCACCCACATTGGTTTTGATTCAAATCAATTGTGGTTAATGGATCACAAGAATGCCTTGAGTCCTCCAATCACTCAAAGTACCGGTAGTGATTGGGCAGGATGCTTCCCAATACACAGTAAAACATTCACAGATTGGTTACAGGACTATTAGCATATTACACATGTTGGTGAAGTCAGTATTCTGAAGGCTGACATTACTGTAATGATTAGCAAATCGTATGTTGTGCAGCACTACTTGGAATGCTTTTTAAAGCCAGTTTTGGAAAACAATGCAACTTAACAATGAAAGAGCTAGTTGTGTTTATTTTTACTCTCACCACCATATGGCCTGGAATTGATTTCCTATGTGGTCTTTTCAGAAGTGAAAACATTTGGGGCATTCTGATTTCCCTTAATGGATCATTCTCACTAACATGACAAATACTGGAACCCAACTTGAAACAATTAAAATGGCTAAAACTTTTTCTAAAACTTGTTTTCTGTTTTTGGACACATAAACAGTGATGCCAGATTTAATATCTTTATTTGAATGAATTCCTTATAAGCTGTAGGGAAGTGAACCAAAGCCACAAAATACTAAGTAAAGAGAAAGTTATCAGTGGCTATTAGTCTTTTGTGAAAGTAAGATAAAAAAACATCAGCTAACATAAAAACATATTGTTCAGGAATTACTGAAATAATCACTGAACAGATTCAGATGTTTACATTCCAAAGATATATGTAATGTATAGGTAATTGTTGAAAAAACATTGATTTGACTATTATTTTGTCGACAGTAATTGTGTTGTTTAAATTTTGCAATGCTTCGAATTTTCGAAAAGCATGTGTGCATTGTCCTTAGCATTGAAAGATGTGTACATATATATAAATATCAGATATGGGCATTGGTACAAAATTTGGATCTGAGCAAATAGCAACCAGAAAAAACAGAAAAATTTTCAAATAGCAAGCAAGTTTTACAAAATGTCATTTTAAGGTAAATTGGAACCTGAATAAAATCACATCCTAACTAGAGCTTCCCAGTGCAACATCTTTTCTAAAGGTGTCTAAGCTAAAGAGGGGTTCCCTTTAGGATTCAGTGATGTGTTCAATCTATTCTTGCAGGGTCCTTTTCCATTGTACCACCAGAGTTTCAGAACAATGAGTGCATTTGTTGGTAGTGCCCTTCCATGCAGTCTTTGTAGTTGTTAGTCCCTGTGGAAGTTTTTAACGAGCGTTTCTATGCAGGAACATGACTGGCAGGCCATTTAGGTTATGTCAGCTCTGGATAGCACAGTGCTGTATATAAATTTTCATCTAGGTTAGGACTGCACAGTATGTAGAAGAGTACAGTTATCGTGCTACCTGGACGTAAGTAAAGTAAACTCTGAAATAAACTGCAAGCAAAATACACTCATCAGCAAAGGTATAGTTTTGCCCAAAAGGAAGTATCTGTTTGCGGTGCTATTCAGATAAAAGGTGAAAGTTAATATAATATAATATAATATAATATAATATGATATAATATAATATAATAAAGACTGATATGGGCAATATTTATTGGGCTACACATACAGAAGTATGGCACTAGGCCAGCATGTTTGCTAACATAACATGCATATGTTGTAGAGGTTCCTAATGGTGTTCTGTGATAATCCATCCCATGCAGCTTGAACATTCTCACACAGTTTCTGCAGATTTTGCAGTAGGGGTGGAGGTGGAGTGCCACCAGGTCTTTCGGAGGTGTGACACGTGACAACAAATGAACCTCAGGTTCATCTCAACAGTGACCACGGGGCCTCCAGACACAGAATTGTTGGTCATGACGATTATGGGACTCGTCACTGAAGATGAACCCGCTGCCATTCTGAGTCACTGCATGGCACAGAATGACTCATGGAGGACATCACTGCTTGCCGAAGGTCTATAATCGTGGCTTTTGGGTCAGTCAGGTACAGCAATGAGGCCCATTCTTGCTTACATCACATGCATAGCCGAGCGTGAACTTGAATGTCTCACAATGTCAAACCTACCCACCAAATTTCATTCCTGTTGGTTGATTCCTTCTATATTCACCAATTTTTTCACCTCTTATTCTGATGATGTAACAACACAAGAGCCATTCACTATTGTGTGAAGTATAAAATTTAAACAACAAAATAAATGTACAGTTAGTGGTGGACGACATGGCACGACGAACAACAGTATTTTGACACACAGTACACCAGTAGTGCCACGAAAAAGCAACAAAAAATTGAATATAATGATTTTGTTCATCATTTTACATTCTGTAGTCAGTCCAATTATACAATAATTTTGCTCTCTTTGTGGGGAAACATCAGGTCAGCGTTCTTAATGTACAGATACCCACAGTATGCTAAGAAAAGCTTCTGTTTTAATCATTCAGGATAATGATAATATTCATATTGCCCATCACAAAGCCTCATTAGCCACCTCTACTAATAGCTACTGACAGTGCTTTTATGTGCACTGTATGGTTGTTGAAACTAAAGTGCAAATAGTTTTGTTGTCTGAAGAGCTACAAAAATTAATTAATAGATTTTTCATTTCCTAAAAATATCCCTGTGATAAGAATTGGCATCACATGGTGAGAATTGGAGCATTTCTACTGTAGTGCTTGTGTTTGTGCTTTGCAAGTAACTGTATAGCCGAGTGGTTAAATCACCCACTTTTCAGACTCAGGTATGAAAATCATGTAGGAGAGAACATCGCACTGGCGTTGCGATGTATAATGTTTTTGATTATGACCTGTCATAAAAGCCCTTGTTTATACTTGTATAACAGTGTTCACTGTGGATGCGTGTATAACAGTGTTCACTGTGGATGCTTGTATAACAGTGTTCACTGTGGATGCGTGTATAACAGTGTTCACTGTGGATGCTTGTATAACAGTGTTCACTGTGGATGCTTGTATAACAGTTTTCACTGTGGATGCGTGTATAACAGTGTTCACTGTGGATGCTTGTATAACAGTGTTCACTGTGGATGCGTGTATAACAGTGTTCACTGTGGATGCCTGTATAACAGTGTTCACTGTGGATGCGTGTATAACAGTGTTCACTGTGGATGCTTGTATAACAGTGTTCACTGTGGATGCGTGTATAACAGTGTTCACTGTGGATGCTTGTATAACAGTGTTCACTGTGGATGCGTGTATAACAGTGTTCACTGTGGATGCTTGTATAACAGTGTTCACTGTGGATGCGTGTATAACAGTGTTCACTGTGGATGCTTGTATAACAGTGTTCACTGTGGATGCGTGTATAACAGTGTTCACTGTGGATGCGTGTATAACAGTGTTCACTGTGGATGCGTGTATAACAGTGTTCACTGTGGATGCGTGTATAACAGTGTTCACTGTGGATGCGTGTATAACAGTGTTCACTGTGGATGCTTGTATAACAGTTTTCACTGTGGATGCGTGTATAACAGTGTTCACTGTGGATGCTTGTATAGTATTATAGAAAAATATTTTGTAACCCTTATTGCTGTATGTTGTGATATTGCTTGCAGTGCACATAAAGGTTACTCTTAATGTGACATGGTATAAAACATTGCCTGTAGAATTGTTTACATATATCAACCACACACTTATCAGGAATACCTGAACATTGCCATTAGTATCAAGCTTCAAATACTGCTTTACTTAATGTATCTGGAAAGGTGTGACTGAACCAGAAGGAAGTGTAGGAGTAGTCATTTCAACAGGTCAGCTGTGATGTTTGAAATAACAATTCAGAACTTGGCTATGTCTTAATGAGGATATTTTCGTGTACTCAATGAGTTTGGCGTGACAGGACTTCTTTCTGCTGAGCCAAAACTTTAAAACTAAGAAGGATATACACTTGACCTTCTTAACACACTTCCTCTTTTATGTCTCCTGCAATAACTCAATTTGTGCTATGCTCATGTTGCTTTGACCCTATACCTGAAATCAAGCCAAGCCAAAGCACACATTTAACAATGTGGAAGCCAGTCCTATCCCGAATCACAGCCTAGTCTGCAAAATTTTTTACTAGCTAAAGTTGTTCTAAACAAACTATGGAACATCTAAGTCACAAAACCTTTTTCTCCTCAAACTTTCTTCTCCAAATGAGTTGCTGTGGTGTCGTGGGAAGAAAAATGTTTGGAAAGCTCAGGCAGTCTGTTAGCCTAATGTTCCACATGCTCAGGCCTAAAGTATGAAGGTTTAAGCCTCAGGGAGTAAATAAGTGTAAGCGTGCAGACTGTGTGCTGGATTTTGGGGGAGAGCGTTTTTCTGTCTTGCCGATAAAGTTTGTCCAGTTTGTATCTTATACAGTGTATGGCTTTGACGTCTAAACAAACCAGTGGAGTGGCCTGCAAAGCCTTCAAGGTGGGTGGCACTGTGTGTCAATACTGATTATTGCACTAGTCTGCCATTCATAGGAGTAAGGCTGATTGGGGGAGAAGAGGGTGTGGTGGGAAAGTAAACGCCCTGTGACCAAGAGAATGCCTGTAGTGTGCCATGTTGACCAAACCGCTGTATTTCCTGGCCTCTGCAATCCACTGGCTCCGTGACACATTGTTTTCTTTGGTTTGTCCCCTTTCCACTGTGTCTTTGTTGGCAACCCTCCCACCTCTTGAAAACCTTCTGAGCACCAGGGTAACACCTCTTTGTGTCTCCGTTAAGTGCAGTCTGCTTTTCGGTGCGTTTTTTAAGGACAGTAGTGGTTGCATATAAACAGCCGCTAATTTAAGGCAGCATACTTTCAGTCAGATTTAGTAAAGGCGTGCATGTGTGAATATTCGATAAAACTGTTCCATAGCTCACTTAAGTGAGGTATTTTTGATACAACCTATGAACTGTGACACTGGTTTACACAATGACATTATTCATTAGCCTTCATCAGATTTGTAATAAGTGTGTGGAGTCTTCTCAGTAATGACTAGGGGTGGCTTAATTTAGTTTTTGAGGTAGCGTAAACTAATAATTATGCAGTGCAGTCCTTCCAAGAATCAAGCAATCATAAATTCTTTTATTGAAATTGAGATACAATACCAAAAGGCCACTGTGTACCAAAGTTGGCAGACATTTAGGAGCGAGACCCCACTTCGATGATAAATCTGGGGCATTCTGTAAACTGGTTCCATAGGGGCTAATAGTGTTTGGACCCCGCTGATTGCCACTTGCAGTGTAATTTTGTATGTATTTTAGTTCTAAGCGTTACTACAGGTGACAGTATATAGTTTATATAAAGTTTATATGACAGTTTATATAAATTAGCCTAGTTCAGCTGCTTGGCTAAGCAGTGCAACTTACTAGTTCACTGGCCTGGTGGGTTTATGGGAAAGGTATTTTAAACAATATTCTAAAAATAAGTTATTTAAGGCATTTGTAGACAACAGTCCAACCTAGTAAGGTATTGCCACCAGTACGCCAATACAGCCGCTTCATATGGTCTAATGACCCCCAAGGCAAAGCCAGAAGTTACAGTGATCATGCTAGCTGCTGGTTTTCACGTCCTGCTGTTTTTCATTCAATGTTTGTCACATTAGCAGTTTTCCCAGGCCACTCCTTTAACTTTGACCTCTGATAATGAGCTCCCAAATTAACTATTGCGCTCTGACACAGCAGGATGAATGACACTGGCATGGGAGAATCAACCAGCGCAGACCCGTCTTTTGTTTGCCTCAACCTCTTTCTTCTTTCTTTGGATTGCTTATGCAGATTAGGTCAAATGGTGTCCCAGTGGGTACGTCTAGGTGATTTGTTGGTATGTTTGTAGGCTCCGTTGTTTTCAATCAGCAGAGCTAAGTGCTTTCATTGTGCTGTAGTTGGTGGCAAGAGTGGGCTGTAACGCATGTGATACCTTTGGCACTAACAGCATTGATGTTTTCCTTTAAATAATGACCTTTGCAATGGGTGGAAAAGCTCACTAGGAAGGGAGAAAGGGCCGGATCATGAAGAAAAGCTCTTCAGTAAAACCATTAACTTCGCATCCTGATTGAGTTTAGAGTAGCAAGAGGCCCGGCAGAGAATGTTTATGTTTTTTTTTTAATTGCATACCACAAAACAATACTGGGAAGCAACAAGCTGTTAGGTTTAGCTTTTTTTATTTTTGGCTGTGCAACTGAAGAATTCAGTACTGCATATCACCCCGCTTCTAATTGGAGTCATAACACAGGCCAAGTTGGTTTAAAAGTGAATGGCCCACTCAACATAAAGAGGATTTAAATGTGTTTAAAGTGTAATTCAACAGCTGAGATATTAATCAGTCAGTCTGAGTAGTTACATGGGAAATAGTGCATTGTATATTTTCACAATTGACAATTGAATTATGCAGGAAGGTTGTAAAATCTGTGAATTTTTAAACATAGTTTCCACTAGCAGTTTGTGGCTACTCCAGAAGTTCAAGATTGCTAGTAGTGCTTTGTATGTTTAGCAAATAGTTTTTCTTTCAGGATTATTTTGACAGTGAAATGGTCAGCACATATTGGAATCATAACACAGGCCAAGTTGGTTTAAAAGTGAATGGCCCAGTCAACATAAAGAGGATTTTAAAGTGTAACAGTTGAGATATTAATAAGCCATTGGGAGAAGTTACATGGAAAACAGTGCATTGTAAAGAAACTGAGGCTCATATTTCTTCAGGGTGGTGATAGGAAGCAGGGGTCACAACATTTTTATTTGCAACCTACATGTGTCTACTATATATTATATTGGTACTTTAGTGGCAAATCTGAGAAAAAATATATGTTTAAGGCCATAAAAGCTGATCTCAAAACTCCCACAGAACAATATATCAAGTATCGGATAACTTATTGTTAACATTTCCTGAAATAGTTTGATTCAGGATTTTTTGAAGGCATCAAAAGCTTCAGATGTCTGGTTCCTGTGAACTATTCTTCTAGAATTGAGCTTTTCACTTCAGAGCATTCTGGGTGGCTTTGGTTTACATATTGACAACTGTATTATACAATCAGGTTGTAAAATCTGTGAAAATCCTATTATAAGATTCTTAAGCATAGTTCCCACTAGCAGTGTGTGGCTAATCCAAAAGTGGAAGACTGCTAGTAGTGCTTTACATGTTTAGCAAATAGTTTTTCTTTCGGTATTATTTTTACAGTGGAATGGTCAGCACACATAATGCACCTTTTGGTTTACTTTACATCACAGTACCCAGCTTAAGACTAGCCTAAATGATAGTCATACTGTCAGCAAAACCATTGATCTTATCTGTTCAGTACAGCCTAATAACGGTATCGGCTGCTGCAGCATCAATTCCAGCCTGCTGCACGTCACCCTCTGTAGGCCTAAGTGTCATTCATCAGCATTATGGAAGGGAACGAAGGCTGAAGGTGATGCAGTTTGTTTAAGGGCACACCTTCCATTAACTCAGGCCTACAGCACATTGGTCTTAAGAAAAGTAACCTGCTTAAAGCTACATTCTGTTAAGTTTACAGCTATTTAGTTTGCATTAACTATGCTGTGTATGTTTATTTTTATTACACACTTCCTAATAGAGGCATAATTGGAGCAATGTATGAGTGTTCTTGATTTCACTGATCGATGAGATATGATGGTAAAAGATGGTAAAAATAAGTTGCAGTACTTATTTATGTATATGCAGGAGGTTACATACTTCCAAACTATTTGATTTGACTTTCACTATTAGTAGATCTCTGTTCATAATAGAACTTTGTTCATAAGCCATATGTGTATAGGAATTTTCATAGTCACCCATAGGTTTATTACGCTCAGCCGCGCATGTCAAATAAGCACGTTTGGAGCCTGTATCGCTGTGGACAGTCAGTGAGTGTGATGCCTTCCATGAGTCATCTTGTTAGCGCCAGCACTATTGGCAGACGGCTACAAGATGCAGGACTACATCTAAGCAGACTGTTAAAACGACTGCCCTTAACACCATGTCAACGTCACGAAAGATTGCAATGGTGTCATGCCAGACAATCGTGGAGTGATTCAGAACATCAGTGGGTTTTTTGTGTTGGTGGAGACGACCAAAGAATCCATGTGTGTAGGCAGCATGGTCAGTGGCTAAATGAACAGTGTGTTGCTATGCATCACATGTCCAAAAGGCCTGGTGACACTCTACCTCCACCTCTACCGCAAAATCTGCAGGAAAAGCGTGAGAATGTTCAAGCTGCATTGGATGGTTTATATTATGGCATGCCCATATCAGTCTGAACTTTTCTATTGTTCCTTCTAATCCTTACCTTCCTTCTGAATAGCATTGCAGTCGGTCTGTCTTCTGTTTTTTTGACAGTGAGTGTATGTTATAGTAGTTTTAAAGCGGCTCAGCCAGTTCAGTTTTAGAACGAACTCAGTTTTCTGTGTATATGTGAAAGTTTAATAATTGGGATTCCCCTGTAAAGCAGTGGGGTAAATATTAAGAATCCGTATAAATAAAGTGTTATCATTTTGAAAGTATAGTTTTGCACACAGTCCTGTTTCCACTACATGGCCAGGTCTGGACAGGCCAATGCATGCCAGGTCTTAGTGGCTTTTTGTGGTCTTTCCCAGGGCTTTGGCAGGGCTTGAAACATTGTTGTACTCCCTTCAACAAGCCCCCCCAAACAAGGGGCTTTTTTCCATCATGTTCCCCTCGAAATGATCAGATATGTGAGCCCTAAGGGACAGCACAAAACTGGTAGATGTAGTTAAGATGTCTCAGGGCATGGTTAGGTCAGGAGCAGAGCTCAGTTCATGCTGGGGCATTTGGACAGTGTAATGAGCGCTGGAATGTATAATGGCCAGCTCAGGTTTACAGTGGGAGCCTGTGAACAGCTTGTTGTAGTTAGTGATGTCAGCAGGGGAAAAAACCCAACACAGGCCCTCTCTTCAAAGAGCCAGCATATCTCTATCATTAATTTGATCCTGCATTGTTTCCTTTCATTTCTCCTTCCTTTCCACTCATCTTAGCCTTTCACTTCACTGATCTTTTGCTTTACACTCCATTACCTTCCCTAGATATCTAAAGGCAGTTGCACGGAACCACTCACTTCCTGTTGACAAATTTCCAGTCTTACTTGTGGAGCTAGACTCACTCCAGCCAGACTCTGCAGTACATTTTTGTGGCTTTTTGAAGGCAGGTTATGCTCGTTGATCACAAAGACCTCCTACATCTCCTCAAGTTTACAGAGTGGGTGCATGAAATGGACACTAGCATTGCAGTGATTCTTTAATATTGTGAACATATTTCAGGACATTAAAAACACTGGTTGTAACAGTAATCTGACCAGGGTCTGACTTGCCTGTATTATACCGACAAATTTAATTTACCTTTCGTATGACTTCCTTGCTCCCTAAAAAACTTTGAAACTCCTAGTTTGGAGCTGTGATTGGTTAAGATACTCATAGCACATAGTAAAACTCGCTGTGATTGGAAAGCAGGTGATGTAACAATGATTAACATATTGTGTATTGTATAACTGTAGTTTTACAGGCTCCCAAAGTTTGTAAAACCATCCACTGTTGGTGAGCCGTAGTGAATGACCATCTAAAGCTACAGCTGAAGCTAAAGTTAACAATAAAGCTGTTGCGTGTATGTCCTATTCTAAGTGTTCTGGCTAATTTACTGTTACTGTAAGCTAACATTTAGGATAAGCTAATGAGTTGGTTTAGGTAGCCAAGAAGTTGATCATTCTTTCTGTTAGGGGAATATTAGCCACAGGTACTCCACCCACACATAGACAGAGAGTCCATGAATACTAAACTAAGGAAGCTCAGAGTTACTTTGTTGTTGTTATTATTTGTTATTGTCTTTTTTTAGCAATACTTCTACTGGTACTTCATTGAATTGTCACCACGGTCGCTCTTTACTTAACATGGACTTTTCAATGTTATTTTTCAATTGCACCCCTGCAAAAAGGAAATCATGAGGAAAAACAAACTGAGACTGAGACAGGCTACTCTCTGCTACTTTGAGACAGAAAAGGCCTGCTTTGTTTGTTTATTTTACCAAGGGTGTTCATTAATCCAAAGGGCATTCTATTTTGGATCTGTTGCACTCCATGGTTAAAGCAAATGATATATGAATGCCAATTTGCTGCTCTGGCGTGTGTTCAGGTACCCAAGGCAGAAGCCATCTGTCCTGTGCTGCGGAAAGAGGGGACCTGCAGCATACTGCTTCTTCTCGCTTGATCCGGCTGAAAGAGAAAAGCATTGGGCTGGCCATCGCAGGGCCACCTGCCTTAGAAAGCTGAACACAGGTAGACCACGTGGCAAATGGCACACTGAAGGCAGGGAGGAACGTGTGGCATCTTTGGCTGAACAAACTATCCAAGCACCCAGAGTATTTCAGCAGGCTGGTGTTCATAGCTTACACGAGGTGTTATTGCAGCCGTCACGGCAGCGGTGTTGTCCGCCTGCCAGCATTAATCTTCGTCCTTGGTGAAGAGAAGATGCTTGCACGCCGTTTGTTTGTAAAGTGTGTGGGGGTGGAAGATCATTGGTGGTGTGATGTGTGTTGAGTAGAGGACAGGTGACAGCTGCTCTTACGACTCAGATAGCACAGAGGAGACAACTGCAAAGCGCAGAGTAATACTGCTCAGGCCACTCTGCGTTACCTCAGATATGTTCAATCAACCATTTCTCTATCATTATGAAATGATATGAAAGATCATGAGGTTGGGCCATCTACAAGTGAAGTGGCCACCTGATACCAATAGTCTGGAAAACTGAGATAAACAAGCCTTACCAAAATACAGCAGTGAATGACTAGTGCTAAGCTTTGCATGCATAAGAAATGAACATGAGTAAACTAGTGCTGTACAAGTACTGCACACTTGGAGACTGAATATAATGTGCATGTAAAACTTAAACAAACATTTGTGGTTGTTTGTGGAAACCACAGTTTATAAACAGTTGGGAGCCCCTATTTTAGGTTTGCAACTTCATATTGCGGTAGTTAGACGGTACTTCAAATATGATGGCCAGCTTTTAATTGTCAGATTGCTACACTCAAAAAAAAAAAAACAACAAAAACTTCATGCATTCAAAAATGTTAAATATACATATTGTAAATGTACTAAAGGTGAGGTTTGGTGGTTTCAAGTTCAGCGGTTCAGCCTGTATTGCTGTGGCACAGGGAGAGTCTCATATGAGGTTCCCCAGTGGCACAGTATCAAAGGTCATTCCATACCATTTTTTGGTGTTGCCAGATATAAAAAAAGCTAACCGATATCTGTAGCTATTACCAATAAACATGCAGGTTCTCAATATCCAGCAGTCAGACCCTATTAATAAATGTTTCTAGCTATACAATGTCCTTTGGTCCAATAATGTAAAACCATCTTCAAACTGAACACGTCTTGGATGATCCCCAATGTAAATCTGATTTTCACTTGCTGCAACTATAACAGTAGCACGTTCAGGCCCAGTATGGCCTACAGAGTGTGAAAGCTATCTGCTACCCACAGGTATTAGACCTAATTACCCCACATATCAACGACTCGGCATAGCCCACACAAAAAGTAAATGAGTTATGTTATTGTTACAGGCTGCCCAGAAACCGACGCCCATTCCTTCCCCTGGTGATGATTTTGATCACTCTAAACTGGAACAACATTGTGTTGTTGTTTTTTTTTTTCAGGGTTATATGGGCAAAACTGACTCTTTTTTCCTGTCTCCTGGTTTCATGGAATTTCTTTAAAATGAGCCGGGCAAAAGTGAGGAAGTGCTTCAGATAAACACTTAATTAAACGACAGATCCAGAGGTTGACTGCTCCTGCTGAACCTTGTTCTAATCTGTTTTCTCCTTGGAATCAAGACTGTACGCCTTTCTGATTCTGTCCCGAATGGAGCGTGAAGAGAAACAAACTCAGGCTGACACACACCCTTCTGTGTGTGTTTTTCTTTCTTCCAATTACAGAGTGGGTAGGGGAGAGCCTCAGTAGCCATATATTTGAGATATAATAGCCGAGGCTTACCACTTGTACCCAGCTGCTTGAATTGCAGAACGTCAACCACGTGCCCTCACAGACCAACGAATTTAGGTCTAGCTGAGCTGTGTGAAAGTAAATGTACCTTTTTATAAGTATTATGATAATATTACTTGTTTAACGTGTGGTGTCAGAAATGGTCTCTACCTTTGAATGGAGCAGTGCATGGTCACGTGATTAAACTCCTTTTCTGCCATTTGTGAGTCTTAATGACTCACTGGAGTGATTTATATTTGGACTGCACAGTTTTGGTCCCAGAGTGGGTTTTGTACAACTCTCAAGCTATAGCCTGTAATTTTTTCTCTATATTTCGGCTTTGCATGTTTAGTGCAGATGGCTTTTCTTTTTCCTCTTTTATTTTTTTAGAAGCAGAATTATTTCCTGCATGAGACTCAAGTTTCAGCTTCCAGTGTGTTGTTTACTGGGGAAACCTCACTTGTCAGGCTTTCATTAGTATTGTGTGCAACCAGACGCTGGAAAACATGTAGCCCAAGATTAAAAAAGAATTGAGAGTAAATTTTTGGAAGGCAAAACGCTCTCCTTGATGACTGGCTAGTTTTGTGGCTTTTTAAAAATTTGATCTTCAGGGCCATCTCCTGCTTTGTGTCTGATCTGCTAGACTATCTCCTCTTTTGTGTCTGATCTTAAACAACACCCTCCACCTTTATTTAATTACTTCGGTCCAAAAACCGCCAGCGCCCCAGACAATCATGCTGACATGTTTTCAGAAATGAATTCCAGCATGCCCAAATAAACACAGACAGAGATTAGAAACACCTATTAAATGAAAGGGGACTGCTCTCCAAGCAGACTCGTATGTTTAATCTTGTTCCAGAACTTTTTATAAGGCAAGGTGCTCAGACGGAGAGTAGAGAGGACAGTCTTTGCGTCCCGTGGCGAAGCAGAAGGGAGCGTGTGTGTAGCTCATTACGAGTGTGTGGCACAGACTGCCTGGTGTGGCATTCCCTGTCTGCTGCTGTACACAGAGAAGGCCTCCTGCGTGAGGCATAATTATGACTGAGAAACGCAGGAACCCTCATTATCTGCCTTACCAGATCTCCATCTACTACTATCTAGATTTACTGTATCTCTGACCTTTCCACATCTACTTAGATGGATGTTGTGTCAGCAAGACTCAGCAGAGTCCTGTTTGGTCTTTAAGTGCGAATGATGATGATTTGGTTTAATAGTGCAGTTACATTAGTAAGCTTTGTATGTGGTATTAGACTTTTCATACTGCCCTGAGTTCCCATTTATTAACCGCATCAGTTAGGTAGTGATGCGTAAGTACGTAAGTAGGACTAGTATTATTCATAATTAGTGGATATCGATACCAGTACCTTGATTTCGATATTGATTGCTGGACTATAACTGTTCTGATATCCTGTTCAATTATAAACAGAAAAAGGGTGTGGCTTAAACCAGAAACAAGTCTGAGATACTGGCAGTAGATATCTTCCGAACCGTGATAGCTTGTGGATACAAACTAGGCCGCCTCTGGCAAAGCACTATCACTCAACACTTCATAAGCATTAACCTCCTGAGATCCAGACTTGCTTGGTGTGCAGTTTTAATTTCTCCTAGCTATTTGTGATTAGTTAGACCTAACAAGTATAAAAACTAACGTTGTCTTTGTACAGGAAGTTATTTTGGCAACAATGAATGCATTGATCAAAATGATGCATTTCTAATCATCATCTAAGCATTTCTACTGCAGAAATGTCTACAAAATCAGGGGCATTCTGTTTTTATTGGGATTTGGGAATTACTTTAATTGGGATTGTTAGCTCATATCATTGTGTCTCTCTGCAGGTGTGTGCAGTAATGAGGTGTTGGTTCCAAAGGTCACCAAAGCAGTGCTGGGGAAGAACGTCACCCTGAGCTGTCGGGTAGAGGTGGACACCAACCTCAGCCTTACCCAGAGTTCCTGGGAGCGGATCTTGCCCAAAGGAATGGTCACCCTGGCTGTGTTCAACCCTCAATTTGGCATGTCTATAGCAGAGGAGTACAGTGATCGCATCCACTTTGTCAGACCTTCAGTGGAAGATGCCTCCATCGTCCTGCAGGGAGTGAGCTTTGCAGATATTGGATCTTACACCTGCAAGGTGGTCACTTTTCCGCTTGGAAACACACAGGCCTCAACGAGTCTGGACGTCATGGGTATGTAGTATGAGTATGGGCATGAGTCAAGAAATGTAATTAGGGTACCCTATCCCCATAGCACAATAATGCATGTAGTGCTCTTGTTTTGAGTTCATAAGAATTATTCAAGTTGTTTGAGTTGAATTTGGGTTTTTGGGTGTTGATGATATGGTGAAATGTATTTCATGGGAGAAAATCACACCAGTATTTATTTTTATAGCAGTATGTCTCCCACTTAATTAGCAGCTGAGACATTTACTAGTGAACAGCCCCAAAAATGGCCTACTCACAGCACAGCTGGGATTTGAATATGCATCCCAGTGAGAAGGCTCATCTCTGTGCTGCTAAGCCTCATGGAAAGCAAGAATACCTAATAGCCAAACAGATGTGGAAGCATGAATGAACAGTGAACAATCCAGCTGTGAGGCACGAGCACTCCCTTCCTGAATGGCTGATTAGTTTATAAAGTGAAAAGGAAGAAGATTGTCCAGAAGCCAGCATGCATAAACTTACAACATAGAAGCCCTGTAATGCCTAATGAATGATTCATTAAGTGCTGCTTGATACTGTGCTGTTATGGTTTACTGTCTCAGCCTCTTCCTGAGGAGTAGCTCTAGGTTTCCTGAGTTATTGTTCCATTTCTTATTGTTTTTATTCCTTGAATTCATTTAGTGGTCCCTGTATTTATGTCTAACACCTGACAGTGGCAAAACAGGGGTTTATTTTGATGTCACACATTAATATCGACCATGTATCGATATGGTCACTTTACAATAACATACATATTGTAAGATTTGCCTCATGATATGATCCATTTTTTATATAGTTGGTTCACCATAAAGTGGAACTGAAAATTCAAATTAGAAGCTGGCTAGCTTTAGCGTTACGTTTTCTTATCGCTCCAGTAACAGAAACATTTACATGATGCCTTAACAAACAAGTTAGCATGTTTAAAGTGTTAAAATGGGTATTTGATCTTCATGTTCAGCAATGCCGTCACTGTTCAGTGTTCCACTCATTCCCCCATCATTGTGTACCTGATTGAGAACCCTTGCCATAATCAACAATCCAAAGTTTGTAAATGAAATTTAACGATATTAATACAAGCTATGTCAGATTTCTACAGAATTGCTTTAGTCAAAGCCAAGTCTGTCCACTCAGCAGCAGTCTTAACTCCCCCAGCCAGTTATTTCCAGTCATAGAGGATCAAGAGGGAATTTCAGAAAACTTTTGGAGTCTTTGGTAATTGCATAAGTAGTCTGGGTTGTTTGGCTCAAACAGCACACAGTCTGTTTTTGTCAGGTTGTCTTGGCTGCACATGCACATATGCTCACAACAAGAGCAGATTTTACCTTGCTATTGCCTTTACCAAAAAGGTGTGTCCTTTTACTGAACGTGTTCAGAACTTCCTTTCAAATTTAGATCAGTGAACGGTCTCCTTCTCATTATATAGTACTACGCCTCTGTTGTAGCATAGTGTAGCAGTGCTGAGGAAGTGTGCGTTCATAGTCTTTATTAATGCAAACTTGAATGTCATCTGATAGCGAGTGAATTCAAAAAATACTCTGATAGTTATACACAGCACTGCTTTAACTTCCTGTATTTTTTATGTGGAGTCGATAGGGGACAAAATGAGCACCTGCTTTTTTTCCAAGTGAAATCGTCCTGCTTTGCGTTGTTCACGGTTAATCTCAGTTTCCTGTCCACCCACCAAAGTACATCATCTGAGTTACCATCTGTTTCTCCACCATCTGTTAAATAGGTCCACGCTCTACATGCTGTGATTAGTCAGCAAATCCCATAAATGATATTCGTGAGCATCGTTGCTGAAAAGTTGTAAAATTTTGAATACAGAAACCTGCAATGATTTATGGAAATTGTAAGTGGCCAGAACATCTGCAGGGATAAACAGTGGACAGCATGCGTTTTCATTTAATGCTACTTTAATTTATAGAATAGTTCCCTGTGCCTTATTTGTAAAATGAAAAACTAGTTTTTAGTTTTAATACTACGAAGCAATAATATAGAAAAAAACATGTGTTGGAATGTGCTATTCTTGTAGATTATAATTAGCCTATGCAAGCTGGGGAAACACCCTCTTCAGCACCCCTAATTTGCTTGAGGAAAAATCAAGGAGAAAAAGAAAAAAAGCTCATTGCTACTGTGTCATTTCCTTGCAAAATGTTTCTGACGTCCGTGAAGGATATGAACCGTAGTATCCTCGTTTTATTTGGTAGGCATAAAACCAAGGCAGTTCACAGCAAGGCACACCATGATAGATACTGCTTCCTCAATAAAATGCCTTTTTACACTGACTATGCAGTTTCAGCTTCTCAGCCACAGGGCATATGGATGACTCAGTTATTATATTTTGAGGATTTCCACAAAGAGGGAAATCTAGCCAGTCCTTTGGAATCATGAAACTTATAATACTGCACGTTGCCCTTACTTGTGTTTATATAATTTTGTTCAAGCTACTTATATTTAATAATGATATAATGTAATTAAAATGGATAATAATTGTATAATAATTGTATAATAATTTAATATCATTGCAAATACAAAAACTACAATAGTTTGTGCAAAGGTTTGACCAATGTCCAAGCTGTTAAGTATTTAGTTAACTTGCTAGGCCATAATAGGCTCACTAGCACTGGTTAGGCAAGCCAGAAATTGCCTTTGGGAATTGTCAATGGAGAAGGTTCCAAAGCATAGCCAATTCTATGACTATTCAATCTTGCATTAACACTTAACAACCATAAGGTCCTCTAAGGAGCTGGCTAAGGATTTGCAAATGATGCTAATTAATGCCTAAAGTGTAGGGGAAGGCTATAAAAAGATATCAAAGCACAGAAATGGTAATTAAGGGGCACTGTGAAAACCAAGGCAGGATCTTGAAAACCAAGAAAACTCATGGGTAAATTTGTATGTGTGCTGACCAGAACTGCAAAGCAAACTCCCCATCTGACAGAAAAAAGTGCAGGAAGATGTAGCTGGCATTTAGGTGTGGGGGTGCGTCATTCTACTGTGCAGCATTACTTGCACAAATATAATTTGCATGCAGAAGTCATCAGAAGAAAACTTTATTTAAAAACCTCACAAAAGTCAATGGCTATTTACAAAACTTTTAGATAAGTGTTTAGGCTACAGTCACCACTTGCTCACTTCTGTCCCAGAGCTAACTGGTAAAATCTACATGGCAAATCTAATCTAATTTTTAGCATTCTTAACTGCTACATTTTTAAGTAAACAGTTATACCAGTTATACCAGCTCCTTTCATATGGTATCATTTCACAGGGCTCGTACCGGATGGCTCCTAGTATGAATGAGCACTTAACCAAGTGCAGCCCTGCAGCTTCTATACAGTGCAATCTGGCAGCAGAAATGTGTGTGCACCTCTCTGTTTGTCAGTGTGGGTGGGAAAAGTGCAGTTTTGCTCCCTCTTTCCACTCCTGACGGGAAATCGTTACCCCGCATCACGCAGCCTACATCCCCCCCCAGCTGTCAAACTCACCAGCTTTCTTCAATTTGCTCTATCAAAGGGTAAGGGTAGGGCAGGAAGGCAATGAAAAGAAAGCATTTTGTCAGCAACAGAGATCCCATGTGATAAGGATGGTACAGGCAGGTGGACAGAGAAGCCAAAAGCCATATTTAAATAAACTTATAAATATAATCTTTAAATATCCTACTTTAAATTTATAAAAGTATGCTTAAATTTTACCAATTTTGTTTTTGCATATATATATATATGCAATATATAAAACATGCAGTTTAGTCATATGTGTGTCGTTTCTTTATTAAAGCACATACCAAAAACATACAAAACACATATTACACATAAATATATGTTTCAGTAATGACACTCCTTGATGTCTACATGTTGGTCCTCAGACTTGGGGACACATTTACCTGAAAATAGTAGAAACTGCTCACCATGCGGCCATGAGAGACAGGGATGCAGTCTTACTTGCTACTCAAAAATGCAAGGGTGTAGCTAAAATAAGGCTTTATCTGTGGACTTTGTGTCTAGAGACATAAAAGGGATTTGATTTTTGGATTTTTGACAATGGTTTAGATATATTTATCTGTAAATATATATATATATATACACATATAAGTTTATTAGTTACCTTTATTGTATTGGTCTAAAGTAAAATGGTTTACAAAATGAGATTTAGTATTCTAGGTTGTGAACCAGCTGAAGAGAATTGGAACTGAGTGAAAAATACATAACTTTCTTCCAAATATACTTGACTAGAAGTAAAAGTGTTGGCCTTTTAGCATGATGAGAGAATTGCAACTCCAACAAAACTGTACATATGTAACTCAGAAATTGTAACTAGTTATTACCCACATCTGGGTACAGGGAGTTGGTAAGATGAATGAGAGGGTGGTGCCATTCTGGCAGTCAGATGGCAGAGCTCTGTCTGGCCTGGAGCACTCCAGTCAGAGATCTATATTTGGAGAAGGGGGTCCTCAGGGTTGCTGGGAAGGAGAAGCAGGATTGGGGCAGGTGCCTGGAGCAGACGGCCTTGTCTGCTGGACGAGGTTGACGTTCCTGAGCCACATGGCCAAGTTGTTACAGGAAGTAGCACAGCTGTTTGAACTCTCTGAAGAGAAGTACAGGTGAAAAAAGACTTAAGGGAAATCCATCATGCCTACAAATGCATTTGTGGATTCACAGGTTGAAGTAAGGGGGCTAACGTTGTAACTGTAGCTTGTAATGTGTTTTTAATGAATTACATTTTATTTACTCAGGGTCACAACTGACTATAGCAGGCCAGCAGTGTCTGACTACACAAGAGAGTAAATCATATGACTGTAATTTAAGTATTAGTATAAATTTAAAGTTCAGTTTACAGTCACAGATAATTAATATAGGCTAAAAGATTTAATGTTCATATTTAAGACATTAATTTCACACTGATAAATATGAATAATGATTGTTTGCCTGGTGCCTTTCAGGGAAGTTTGCTGCTTTGGATGATTAATACTCTTGTGAATCTTGACCAGGGGTTCAGATCCTGAGATCCTGAGAATCAGCAAAGACAGCACTACAGCAGTTCACAATCATTTAGGCCAACCCAAAGAAGGTGTTTCATCTGTTTGGACCAATCAGAACTAAGATAATGTTTCCGGAACGCAAAAAGAGAGCCATGTTTTATGTTCAGTAAAGTAGGTTTTATTTTTCCTTTTTGAGATTTTTTTCTTCAATAGATCAATAAGTATGTAAATTATTACTGGTATTACCCAACACGCTCTGCCTCAGCATTGCCTTTGTCTACAGTTGATGCAGAATGCGTTGATTGCTGTGAATTGTCACAGCTGCTATAATAAGCACTATATACCAGAGCAAGAAGCAAAACAAATGATAGACAAATTTTTATTAAGGGCTTCAGTTTAAGAAGGATGTGCGGACCTTTGGACCTCGGTATGGTAGGCAACAACATTTCTTACATAAAAATAAAAACAAAAAGGAATTACAAATTCATGACATGACTTATATTTGCTTTTGAACCCTGTGAACTTAACAATACACAGCAGTCGCCCCCTGACCCTCCATCTAGGAGTGCACAAGAATGTATATGTTAAATACCTAGGAGTAAAATTTACTCCTAGGTATGATGCCGCTCCACATCCTACTACAGGGGATTAGTTTCAGAGCATTTTTCACTGCTCATGAGTTTTCATGGCTGGTTTAGATTAATATGATTGTCAGGTCGGTTTAAGTGACTGATAATGAGCCACCCGCCTTACATTTCCCTTGTCTGCAGTTTTGCCACAGACAGTACGCGGACAGGGGTATTGATCCTCCTTAAAAGTGTTTCTGCCAGTGCTGCCTGCTACTAACCCAGGTTTAAAAAAAACAGTCTGACTTATTAAGCTTTTTTTTGTTCAGATTTTCATGTTCCACCTTAAATAGAGCTGTGGTTAACAGCAGCTGAAGGTAGAATGTGAAATTTCAAATGAGAAGCTGGACAAGTAGCCTGATGTGACAGAATGTAACTGCTGCATTGTATAAGGTGGAACGGGACAATTTGAGCAGCAGCTCATATGGGTATTATTCTTATATTGGGCTGTCTCATTTCACAGTTTGTGTGGATGGGCAGCCTAAGAACACAAACACTTACTTACTATAATACGTCCCCTGTCGTTTCTGTTATTTTCTGTTATTTTGAGCAGTGACGACTATCGGTGAAAGCATTCATATAAATTCATTACGTATTTTTCCTCCATTATTTTGCTATATCCATTTTTGTCAGTCCCAGTTTTTAAACCTACATCTGCGTTGCTAAGTGTCCAAATCAAAACACTAAATACAGCTTCTGTTTTAAGATATTTTGAGAATTAAATTTTTTAAATCTTTATTTATATTTTTCTTTTTATCTTGATCTCATAAAACTTCACTAGTCACTAGTTTATCCTTCTCTTCACTTCCAATTCTGTGTTTCTTTGGTTAAACAATTGCTCAGTGAGCAGCTGAAGGCTCTGTTTGCCATACTGGTATCTCTGTTCTATCTTTTCGCAGTAGCTCTCGCATTTAGCACCATTAGCAACGCTGCGGTTGCTCAGTGGCACATACTTTTTTAAAGTGTGTGCATTTGACATGAGCAGAAACTCTCCCACCTACTAGAGCACTCTATGATTAGAATAAAAATATTAGGAGTTTTCAGGAACGGTCTTACCAGCACATTTCTATCATTTATTTGAATATTTTGTCCCCTCGCCACTTAGGAATACCTCTGAAATAAATAAGATTAAAATAATCTGCACTGCCGCTTTAATTCTCCGAATCTAATAACGATACCCTTAAAATGGATTGTTCTGTTCACCTGGAGCACCGCATCAAGATGCTCTGCCATTTTCAAACAAGAAGCCTGTAAAAGCACGTTCAGTGCAAATATGAAGAAAACCGTTTGCCTATCAGCACTCTCACATAATACGTGATTGCTGGCATCATGCATTCTTTATGAAGAGCCTGTTGGTAATCAATCAGCTCCACCTGCCAAGCAGAGCACACTAAAGCTAAAGCTCTCAGTCTACATGTTTTCCATTCTTATATAATGCTTATTATTTATTTAGCTTGTGGTATAAAGGATCGATATCAGTATACGTTATTGTAATGGATTTTAAGTTGTAATCATTTTTTATGTGTTCTTTGATTTTAATGCCATAGTTTAGTTCATTTTTGTGTTGTTTTGATTTTAGTGAAAATTGAATTTTTTAAATACTGAAATGAAAATGAAAAAAAACTTTGAAGGACTTTATATTCACATTATGGTGCCCACAACATTTGTCTGTCGTAACTGTATAATCTGGTCACAAAGCGATTGTTATATTTTATTAAACAAAATTTTATTTCATATTTTTCGAATAGCATACATAAAAGATGGCTAATGTAATAGAACCTCTTATTCACATTTAGTGTAACTTACCTAACTATTTGCAGACATATGTAGTATATGAATCCGTCTTTAACACCCCTAATAGATTGTCCTGTTTCGTCTTTCCAGTCTCTGCCATTTTGACTTTTTGTTTCTTTCCCACCTTCAGTGGAGCCAAAGGTGTACGTGTCGCCAGGTCCTGCTCCACTGGTCGACGGCGATAAAGATAGTCTTGTGGCCACCTGCACGGCCGAGAGGGCCCGTCCGGCAGCTGAAGTATTCTGGGAGTCGGAGTTGTTGGGCCGTTCTGAAGAGATCATTCAAAACGAGACAGATGGCACCACCACCACACATGTGAAGTACATCTGGACTCCCACCAGCCATGCGCTCGGCCACACCCTCACCTGTGTGGTGCGCCACCCAGCCCTGGACATGGAGTTCCGCGTTCCCTATTTACTCAACGTGCAATGTGAGTTACCAAGCCATGGTTGTCTTTCTCAGGCATTGTTAATGTTTACATGTTTCAGTTTATTCATTTAAAACTTTAGTCTTAAAAAGATGTCCTTTAAAATGCAGCCAATCTGCAGTTACATTCATTGCCATTCACTTGTTTATCACTAATGTTGACAGAAAAGCATCAAAAGCCTTATTCACAAGCATAACAACACAGGACATTAATCAGCAAACTCACAAACATAACAAAGTGTTTTGAAATTGAGAGGACTGTAATTGCAGAAGAGCTGGAACCGTTGACTGGACATACTATATATATAATGTAGAAGCTTACTGTATACGCTTTTGCTTGCACTCTCATGAGCACACATGTCATTCCAGGATGAATGTGCCCTGTGAAAGTGCTTATGTTGCTATAGCTCTTATGGTTTTGTACGACTCTAAGAGTATGCATGGATATTGACGAAGAAGGCCTTAGAAAGAGCAGCATACCTGATTTATAACCACAGCCTGGTATGAAACTCCGCCATTGCACTCTCATGCTCATAAAACCATTAAGAGTCGTTTAAACGTTATAATCCTGGACGTGCACTTCCTTTGGCATCCTGAACTGTGGCTGCTGTCTGTTTGAACAGAGTGCTGCTTAATGGAGATGGTTTATGAAATATTGATAATAGCCTAGCCCGTCTCGCAGTGGGAGAGGAACCACATGAGGTTGAGGTTAATACACAGAGAAGCCTTTAGTGCTCATTAAAACCCCTGGAACAGCTTGTGCAAGGTACTGTACTCTATGAAACATTTTGGGACACTACTCTAATTCAGCAAACAATATTTCCAGAATCTTGGTGCAAAATAGTGTTTATTAAAAATTTCAGTGGGGAAGATGATAACAGCTGTATAACGAGTTAAAAGAGTGGTAAATCTGCATGAGATTGCAATGCAACTGAAATTTAAAAAGTTGTTAACACAAATAAGACAGAAAAAGAGTAGATGCCTCTCCTATATCTTCCATGTTACTAGAAACTGGTTGCAAGCCTTTCACAGTGGGTTAATGTAAATACTGCTGTGAAAATATGATGGCACTCTGTGCATGTGTCCTAGTACCTTGGGCATTAAGGGTAGGCATTTCCACTGTTTATTGGTAATCAATTACGCAAACTCTAATTTAAACAACGAAAGTGTATTTACCATAACATAATTATCACAAAAGTACAGAAAAATTATTGGTGGGAGTCTCAGTAGTCAGTAAATATATATATATATATATATATATATATATATATATATATATATATATATATATATATATATATATATATATATATATATTTATGATTATTATCTATTAGATTTTTTAATAGTTTGTTTACATTACCTCCAAATTTAAGTCAGTTACTGCCAGTTTCTTTCACACTGAGTAGTCAGTATTGACTGACAGTGTTGACCAGATGCGCATGGGTTCCCATCCTGACTCTTGGTTCCGGTTAGTGTTTTTTTCCTCTTACGCTTGCCACTGTGGCCCCTTGGCTTGCTCGCTGGGGGCTTGGACCCGGATTTCTGTAAAGCTGCTTGTGACAGCGCCTGTTGTAAAAAGCTCTTTATAAATAAACTTGACTGAGTCTCACAGGCCACATTTCCTATGGTCAGAGAGTCTGATGCATTTCATTGCTTAATGTGGCAAAGAACTCCCTTCTTTTACAGGAGAGGGCCATTTGACTGACATGCAAAGTAACCCACCACAGACTGGTGTTTGTGTGTGCTTTGTAGGGGCAGGCAGTTCACATCCAGCTAATGCAAAGTAATATGCTCCTACAAACATATAATAGTATCTTGCTTACTAGTTTCTAAATACATTAATCTGTGTCATAACTTGTAGAGATGTCGTGCCTGAGCTTCACATACATTTATCATACACACCTTTCACACAGCAACTGTATCTTACTCCAAAAGATTTATCATGCAAAGCAGGCCACTGCAAGTCGTGTCAAGAAGTGCATACATACTTGTGGACAGTCAAAATGCAAATAAAATTTCCCAGCAGCAACTCTATAAAAACACATTTTCAAAGAGCAGTAAAACAAAAATATGTCACTTTAAGCCACTGTCAGCTTTTGCCTATTGGATTGTGAAGCATATTCATCCAGTTGTGCTGCCAGCCTGTCAAGCCAGTGTTTGTTCCTGATGATTTCAGTGTTGAATTCATATTTTAGATTCTGTTTCAGTATGGTAAAAGCATAAAATGCCTTCAAAAGAATAGTGAAAGTTTATCTGCATCCCAGATTGTGATGAATAGTAAGAGCATTTTTTCTTGTCATTATTTGTTCCAGTTGCTCCAGATGTCATGGTGGTAGGCCAGGATGGGGTTTGGTATGTGGGACAACAGAATGCAAGGCTGGACTGCAGAGCAAATGCCAATCCTTTACCTCATCTCTTCCTTTGGACCAGGTAACTGCAGCTGGCACAGCATATGTCATCATGTCTTTCATGTCTCTCAGTTGGTGCAGTTTTAAAAGATCCCCACAATTCACAGAGATGGGCCGGGAGTAACTTTTTGTTCATACATTCAGTTTTGTTTACATTACTGATGTAAACATTACTGATGCATGATTTCCAAACATTACTAAGTGATTTTATATGAAAGGGAATACCACTTGTCCTTTCTGGATTTTGTTTTGAAGTTTGCTAATAACTCGGAATTTACACCATAGTGTATGTATATTAAAAATGTATATATATATATATATATATATATATATATATATATATATATATATATATATATATATATATATATATATACACATTTTTAATTTACACTAACTGTACGTACAATTTTAAGTTCAGCACTTCTGCTCCTTTCCGAGTTATTAGCAAACTTCAAAACAAATTCAGATTGTGATACAAGTGGTGGAACCCTCCACCATTGGTCCCTATCACTTAGGAGGCTACAAAGCAAGGCAGCCAGAAATGGCAGTTGCCATTCTCCTCAATGTGCATCATATTGTTTCATGGCATTGCATTAGAGGATAAGCCTTTCTTCATGTAAATGCTGAGTAAAAGCTGGTCCTCCCTCTGATAGCTTTGTGTAATAGTGGGAGACTTGGCTAGTGGGTGGAACTGGGAGAACTAAATTGCAACAGTGTCTTCCAAGTATCATGACATGCATTTTTTCCATATCACCCACATTTACAAAAAACTTTAAAAAATGCTTGAAATAAAAATTGGAATCTCTCTTCTCAGGGTGGACATGCAGATGCCTGTCGGAGTCCGTACAGCAAATGGCAGTTTGGTCTTTACTCGTCCGTTGCAGAAAAATAACTCTGGCACATATCGGTGTGAAGTTCAGAATACTGTGGGTCTGAGGTCTCAGGATGTACATATCAGGATACGAGGTGAGCTGATATTTCTCCATCAAAATCAGTTGGTCTTGGCAATAGGAGATGAATAGCCTTGAAACTAATTAAAACTGCTCTAAAGTAACAAGTAACAGGTTTTTGTTTCTTTCTTTTGTGTTAAAATCACACCAGCAAGTTTCTCCCTGTGCTTTCTCAGTGTCTTTTTACACAAACAAACTAGAGACTCCACGAAAGCAGAACCCTTTGCAGGTCATGCTCTGGACCAGAGTGTCAGCCTAGTTTGTTTTCTGTTTTCTTTCGCTCTTTTGAAATTCGTCCTCTCCAGCTGTGAATCCAGAGAGCCATGAAGTTCGACCTCCCTCCTGCATGAACTTGGGAACAGATCATGCACCAGTTTTTTATGTGTCAGTATACAGGCTAGACCTACTGTGTGAAACAGAGGGCTCCAGAATATGATTCTTCCTTGGACTAAATTGAGGGTGTCTGGACGTAATAGGATGTCCTCCTGCAGAAAGGGAATATTAAATGCCGTAGCCTTGTGGTGCTCTACATCTGTTGCTGTTGAAGTATGCATGTTAGAAATGTTCAGCGAGGAAAAACTGACAAAATGAGAAAATATTGAAATTATTTTTGCAAGCTGGATAATTACTCAGTAGTTACAGTGTCCAGAACGGCTTTTAAGCAATATATCTGGCAAACCTGCTGTTCTGTGCGCTTGGAACTTGAGAACCCCTCATCTCCTGCGTCCGTGTAGTGTTTTTCACAGTCCAAACAGTGACTTCAGTTCTTGGACTTGAACTTCCTCAGCACAAGATATTTTCTGAACGTGGCTAAAAAGGTTGGGAGTGAAAGCCAAAGCAAGCCCACAAGTCACGTTTTAAGAAAACCTCACAGTAGTTAACTTTGTTTACTACTAGTATTGTATTTTTATAAGTGTGGGGGAGCAAAACACTGCTTCCCTCCTGTTGCTGAAACTTAAACCCAATTCTCTTATGGTGAGTGGACATGTCACAACCTTAAAAATCCTAACGCTACACAACATTTTATCACTTGCAGTTGTTTGACGTCCTAATAGTGTGCGCACTCATGAGCAGCCGCAGGTCAAAAAACACCTGGTGACAAAATGCCACTGCCTCACAGAATAAATGCAGAATAAAGCAGTGTCCATCACATGCCTGGAAATTGTTGTTGTTTGTGCACTAAACAGAAAGAAAAGACTTTTTCCTCTGCCCTGTACCCCTGTACGCTTTCTGTTCCGTTTCCTAAACCCATATAGCACAAGGAAGGCCAATACAGCACAGAGGAGAAAGTTATTATTCAGTACTTTAAACTACACCAGAGATTCAGAGAGCAGTATTTGGGGATATTTTCTCCATTGGCTCCTTCACCATGTTTGGTTTTGTTTCGGTTGCTCATGCATCACTCATGACTTTTCTCCTGCACTCTCATTAGCTACTGATAGTTGCTCCTGCTAAAAGGTGTCAGTAATAGCTTGCAGACTGAGCAAATTGCTTCACTGAACTGCTCACACTACACAAGTGTGATCTCAATGCTTTGTCTGTGACTGGAAAATTGGGGCTAAAATTAAGCAGTGTGCATTCTGCTTTACTCTAAATCCAGAATTCATTAGAGCATTACTAATATGCTGTATTTCCTAGCTGACTGTTTGCCTGATCAGCAAGATTCTCTGACACCGGCTCTAAACTGTCATAATAGTTTCCAGTGTTTCCAGAGTGTCACACTGTATGAGATAATGCCAGTAAAATCGTGGCCAAATTTGTGGTAAACAGTACGCAGTATTATCTAATCTCACCGGACAGAAAATAGACACATGTGAGTACAATGTACCTAATAGCTTGTAAAACCTCCACAACCATGAATAAGAGCTTGGATTCAATTTGGCATGGACTGGACACGCTTCTAGATGTAGGCGACATCATTGTTTAGCCACTCTTGCATTAAGGAATTGCACAGTTGGGGCAGATTTTGGTGGATGCCTTCTTTGGGACAATCCTGAAGAGAGTTTCCTGTAGACTGGTGTTTTTGCCGCTGCTGGTAGACCTGTATAATTGTAGGCTTACATACACCTGCAGATTTGGCTACTTCCTTCCTACACTATGGTTTTTGGAACGGCCAAAAACCAGTAGCCTACTTCTTTCTGCCAGTCAGTAACATCTGCATCTGCTGTAGCCCTGCCCTGTGCATTTTGGTGTCTCACCAAATCCAGTTAACCAGTTCATTAATCTTGACAGTTTATTTTGTTCAGTGTCAGTTTATGTGCTATGTGTTGATTCAATGATTTATACAGTACTGCCCTACATTTCTACCTATTCATTTCTATCCTCTCTTCTCCTTGCCAGAGCCACCACCCACCACCACTATTCCCACCACCACCAGTAGGGCCGTGGTCCTCGACTCCTCTGGCACTTCTCCAACCCAGCGCCGCGCCCATTTCACCTCCCCAACGCTGGCTTCTACGGCAGACGGCACCGTGGGCACCGTGGTGGGCGGGGCCCTGGGTGGAATCCTGCTCCTGGCACTGCTGCTGGGCTTGGGGGTGCTATGCTACATGCGTCAGCGACGCACATTTCGTGGTGACTACTACACCAAGCAGTACATGGGTCCATCCGACATGCAGAAGGAGTCGCAGCTGGACGTGCTCCAGCCACAAGAGCTTCACGATGTATTCGGAGACGACTCGGGCAAAGGCAGCCAGGATCTGAAGCCCAAGCCTGAGGGAGACCTTATCTACCCTGATTACACCAAAGACGAAGGCAGCTGGGGTGACAGCCTCCAGAGATCGTGTCCTTATTATTCCGACTCGCACAGCCACAACATTAACCCTAGCGGGCCTCCAGTCCAAGGCCCCACACTGAACAATGGCACCCCCTACCTGCAAGACAGCTGTTACGATAACGGCACAGACTGTGACTACGTCTCTCACACGGACGGATCTGTGATCTCTCGCAGGGAATGGTATGTGTAAAATAAAGAGTGAGAAGAGAGAGGCATTGCTGGAAGACCATAATTTAAAAAACACAGTATTACCAAACTTGTAAAACACAAGAGGAATAGACTGTATATCATGCAAATATAAAGATGTATTATTTCCTAGCTGTCATCTTTGAAGGACGTTTGTCTTCAGCGGATCACTAATCCATAGCATATGCCAGTGAGTTTGTATTTTTAATGCAAAGGGAGAGGCTCACGCCGTTATGATCACAGGGTAGCCTCAAGCATGAAAACAAATTTGCTAAAATTGAGCTACTCTGTGTGTACATATCCCCGCCAGACACCACACTGCATGTGACTTCAAGTTGTAAACCAGGTGGAATATATTCCCTGCTCTTTCCATGTACGCATTATACTACAATGCTTTATGTTTAGCCCATCAGACTTCCTTTAATGTTTTCTGAGAAAGGAGAGCTGCCTTACTGTTGCATCGAAATCTAACTAACTTCTGTTATTTCACAACTACTCTGTGTCTTTTCACCAGTGTTCTTAATATTGCAAACTCTTTGGGGACTTGCAAGACTCTGTCCAGCAAACGAATTCGCCTGAGGGCAGAACATTTTTCTGTTCCACTGGACTGTAAAGAGAATGCAAATATGTTTCTGTTTTTGATTTGCTGTTTTGATTTCTTATGTAAAACTTTGCTAAAGGAGTTTCTCTTTTATCTGTGCCTCATTCAAAAGCACAGCTTCCTCTATCCAGGATGGGATACCTCTCTTACTTAATGAAGTACTCATAAGTCATGAAGACCTACAGACAGGTGACTGAATGAAAACCCAAGATAAAGTGTCTTAGTAAGGTGTTGGGCAGTCAGAAGAGCTTCAGTGCTCTACAAGTCTCTGGAACGGATAGAATGTCATGATTCCAAAAAATGTTAATGCAAAATCTCCCTTTCACTCAGCTGTGCCACAAACAATACTTTGAGTAATGCCTTAGATGAAAATGGATTTCCTAAAGAGATTTATGGGTGTGAGGAATATCAGGCTTTCCAAGAAAACCTTTACATCATGTGGAACTTTTTTAAACATAAAACTCTTAATGCTCACATTTCATTTAAACATCTGCTCTCCGTGACCTGGTTTCAGGAAACCAAAAGACGTCCCTTAATATGTCCAGGTGTCCAAAAGTGTCCACTGTCCACTTCTAATTTGCCACATCTGTCGTAGGTAATTAGGTTTTTAAGATGTCCTTGATTAAATTGATCACATGCATCAGCCTTAGATGAAAATAGGGCCAACATAATAGGTGCAGGGTGGAACTAAGGTCTTGTTCAGACTGTCAGCCCATATCTGATTTTTGGCAATCCAGAATGTAACTGGATTGATTTTCCACAAAGAAATATCAACCATCGCAAACTGTATCCAAACCATATAAGTTCAAACTTGCTTCTCAAATCAAACTTTTGACAAACGTTGACAATTTGAAAGCCACACTGACAGAAGAGCGCCAAAGAGTTTTGAACAGTGACTAGATAAGACGATTGTTGGAGAGCGTAATTATGTCTTTTCGGCATCTGTGTATTAAGGTACTAGGCATGTCACCAGTGTTGCTTCATAGTCATGACGTCTACTGCAATACCACATCAACTCTTGCAGATAAATTGGTGATGTCTGTACACACAAATCCAGTTTTACAAATAACAGTACAGACAGACATCTCAAATGATCTGATCTGGGAAACATCCGAACTGCCTGCAGTCTGAACACAGCCTAAACTGTGCAGGAATGCAGATCTCCAGGAAGGGGCTTGGTGACCACTGTTCCATGGCATCATGCAAGTAACACGTTTTGGCACCTTTGTGTTTAGAAGAGTTTAGGTGAGCTAGTTGCAGTCTGCACAGTGCAGAGGTCACAGCATATGATTTACATTTAGCATTGTTTTTTGCTAATAGTCGGATCATCTCCTGCACTGGCATGCTCAGTCCCCTGAGGAACAGTTGCTCTTGTATTTTTATGGCATATTGCACTAATGCATAAACAACATGGTTGCTGTGCATCTTGCCCATAGACCTAAATTCAGGTGTCACTTTAGTCACTGTTTCAATCGAAACGCTTCCTAGTTGAGCTGAGAATAAACCTTCTTTAAAAGCCACGTTGAGGTCAGCTGGGCCTGGCCGGCATGTTTTTAAATGTTACAGAGGATGGTAGAAGAAGCTTCACTCGTTATGTTATTTATTTATTCAGGTAGTTGATTCAGCCTGAGAGGAGCCATGAGGAGGTGGATCCTGGTAGCAGCAGATCAAAAAAAAAAACCTTAAGGTCTGCTGGCATTTGCGGCGTTTACAGCTTGTCACTCCGTTTGATTCTGATTTCTCTATCCCTCCTCCACCCTTGCTTTTACTTCCATTCCCATTCATTTGCTGGAAGGGTTCATATTTCCAAGAACGCACCACTTCTTACGCTGCACATCTGCTGCATGTGCCTCCCAGACTGCATCTCAAAGTTAGGCCTCACCTCAAAGATCCAGCTTTTTAATTAAGGCTCAGCCCCCCGGTTGATGCTTTTAAATCAAGTTTTATTCTAGTGCAACCTCAAGCATGGGCTGGGCATCTGTTTGCAAGTGCACACTTGATTTTCTTATTTGAGTAATAAATATAACTAGGACATCTGTGTTTAAGGTGCGGTCATTTAACCGTGCTCTGCATTCAAAGGCATTATTTGTCATTTTGTTAATTATGCAGACTTACGTTCACAGCCTGTTTCCTGAATGCTAATTTGATATAAAAAGCACTCCATGCTGTTCATCAGAATTTTATTTTTCCCTCATCACGAGGCTTTACTGATGTTTGCAAAATTAGAAACGCTCCAAGAAATACTTGCGTTTGTTTTGTTTAAATGTTTTCACTTAATTTAAACTGTACACAGAAATGAAAAGTATTATTTATGTATGCTTGTTCTATCTGTTCTTATCCAGGAACAATAAGGTATTACCAGATTAGTGCCTTGGGTAGTGGGAAGGTTATAGTTTATGTGTAATGTATGATCATGTGTTGTTTTTTTTGTTTTTTTTTTTCGTTCTGTTGTAGTTCTAGCTGAACATTTGTTGAAGTCTCACTGGATGTTTTGTACAGTAGTACTGTATGCAGTAGTAGGTCAGCCTAGTAAATATTTCTCCTTGTGAATATGTTGGCAAAGATTCGGCATTACAATAAATTGTATTTTTCTATGAAGTCAGAAACACTTGCTCAGAGGATGTGAACGCTTGTTTATATGTTTCATGTTTTTTTTTTGTTTGTTTGTTTTTTTGCATTTCTGTTCAAGCGTCGATTATTTTGTACATAGTAGCTTTATGCAAATGACTGAAGTCTCACCAATCAATTTTGAGAGTGAGGGACAGATTCACTTTGGTTTCTAATAAAAAATATGTATTCTTTGAGCATGTGAAAGTGTGGGTGACTTCATGACCAAGAAGACGCTGGGGGAACTGAGGGTTTTAATAACAAGAAGTTTTCCTCAGATGTACAGAAGTATTATTACTGATACTGAACATCCTTCCTGTTCTTTCGTATCCTGAGAGAAGACATTATTTTAAACTGTAAAAATAACTGAAACTGCTATATGTCTACAAACAGCCCTTATTAATCCTGCAGCGACTTCAAACATCCAGTAAAGAAGTTACGCTACGAAAGTACATATCAAAACCGCAAGACATCAAAACCCCTGAGGGCAAAAACGGATGTACCCATTCTACGGTCACTCCATGTTCTATATACAAACCCAATTATACAAAATCCATAGTATGTAAATAGGTATGGGCCAATATAAACCGATAACAGTGAATAGCAGTTTTTGGTAAATATACATGTATACTACATTTGGTACCTGCAACATATTCCAAAAAGTTTCATACAAAGGATACATTGCCTTTCTTAACGAGACTTTTTAACACTTTGGGAACTGATCCGGCTTTGAAAGCATACATTTTGGTTCATTCTTCAGCTGTATCACATGGGACCTTGAAAATGTTGAGCTTAATAAGAGGGAGGCAGTTCTGGACAGCAGGCAGGCTGTTGTATACCTGCACTCTCTGATTATGCCTCCATGCTGTTTTAATACATGCAGAATGTTACTTAGTGTTGTCTTGTTGAAATTCTTGGATGTCCTGGAATAAGACTGAAAGTGCTTGAAAGCCAGTGCATGCTCCTGAAAGCTGTGATTTGTAGGTTACCCACTAATCTCCCATACCAGGTTCTAGGTTTTTAACTTTATGCTCCTAACAGTCTCAATGCTCCTCTACTTCTTTGGCCCAAAGAGTTTTGGCCTGGAATATGACGTCCTTTATTTATACAAAACATTTGAAAGGTGGACTCCTCAGACTACAATACATGTTTCAACTGAGCATCGGTCCATTTCAGCTCAGTGGTGAGAAGTCAGTCTCTTATTTTATTTGTCCTACTGTTCCAATTTAAAATTTGGGTTTGTAAAAGCTTAATTATGAAACACAACACAGTTTGTGTTTTGGAACAGCAGTAGGAAACTAAATGCTGCATTTGAACTGAATTATCAGAAACAAAATCAGAAATGGAGAAACAGAGCAACTGTATTTTCACTGTGCATGACTTGCTGATGGTATCGTGTCCACACTTAAAGGGAAACTCCAAATTTCTGCATCAATCAGGCACTGAGATGTAAATCGTGTAATTTGGTGTGCTTGCTGTGAAATGGTGCATTGTAAAAACGTCCCAACTGGGATTTCTTTACAGTGGGGGTGATAGAAACCAGGGTTTGTGATGTCTGCAACACAAATATGGTCATTTTATTTACCATATATAACCACCAGTAAACCTACACATGGCCTTTGAGTGCTAATATGCAAAGTTGATAGTAACGTAGCGGTAAAAACAAAAATTGCAAAACTACAAAAATGTTTCTTTGGGTTCTATTTTGTCTTAGAACACTCTATATGTACATCAGCACCATGAGTGTATTTAAAAATATGTATTTATATGCAAAAATCTAATTTTTTGTATTTTTTTACTGTCCATACTATTAAAATGTAATCTGGATACAATCTGGATATGACAAAAATGTATTTGGGCTTGCAGTCTGATCATGGCTTTAGAGGCATTTAATGCTCTGGACATCTGGTTCTTATCAATGCTGCTATGAGGAGTCCTGACTTCAGAGAGCCACATTTCACATTACCCCACTTTGAGTTACTTTGTTTACATCTTATCTAAAGAATTATGCAGAGATTTAGAAAGCCCTGTGGCACTCCTCTTTAATGGCCAGAAAAACCACAGGATCTGTACACTCAACCATCCTCTGTCTGAGAAACATCAACCCTCAACCTCCACTCGCTGGCTTCTTATAGTGTCCATTTAGGTTCACCTTACACACTCATCAACAAGTGAATAGCTGCACCCAGAAGAAATCAACCAACAGGAATAAAACTGGGTGGGTAGGTTCGACATCGCGAGACATGCAAACGAAGTTTCACGCTCAGCCTTGCATGTGACAAGTCAATAGCCACGCTTGCAGACATTCAGCAAGCAGTCCTGTTAGAGCCAGCACCATTGGAAAGCAGTTGCACGACACAGGGCTACATGCATGCACACTGTTATGAGGACTGCCCTTAACACCACGTCAATGTCACCAAAACCTGCAATGGTGTCATGCCAGGCTGTCATAGAGTGACTCAGAATGGCACTTCAGTGACAAGTCCCACTATTGAGAATTCATGTGTAGGGGCACCGAGGTCAGTACCAAGATGAATGCTTTGTGGTCACATCCAGAAGGCCTGGTGTCCCTCCACCTCCACCCCTACTACAAAATCTGCAGGAACTGTGTGAGAATATTCAAGCTGCATGGGATGGATTATCACAGGACATTATTACAAATCTCTCTGACATCTGGCATGTTGCTTTAGCAAACACGGCAACCCAACGACACACTGAGAGGCACTACTTGTGTATGTGTAGCTTGATAAGTATTGCCCATATCAGTCTAAAATTATTGTTCCTGATAACCTTTATCTTCCTTCTGAGTAGCACTGCAAACCCTCACTTCCTACTGGGTACAACTGGTCTTTTGATGTAGTCAGCTCTTCTTACTGGTCTAATATCTGGTCAACACTGGACAATGTTGAACAAATATTATTTCAGTGGTGGACCATTCTCATCACAGAATGTACAACAGCCATGTTGTCTCTGTGGTGTATCAGGCACAGCAAAATTGTTGGTGTTTTCTTCAGACGTCAATGTCACTGCTATGTGGAACGTGGTCAGACAAGAGCAGTTCAGTGCACAGAAGCTGACCACTGATAAAAGGCGACAGCTGAGGTCATCAGTTCTGGTCTAGGAGGTCAGGTCAAAGCCACAAACCAATCCCAGTAGTTAAATCATTAAGTAGAATCAAAGGTTTCTAATATAAAGGCTGGTGACTATATGTGTTTCTAGATGCTCATGAGGTCTGGTTCCTCTCCTTTTCACTGCCCTACAAGTATCTTGTCACAGCTGAAAGACAATTCCATCATCAGCCACCCCCACGGCCGTGCACCTCTCACACCTGTGCCTATCAGTTCCTGACCCTGCATAACCTTCCATTAGGCCCAAGTCAGCACCTACTCCATCACTGCAAGGGAGAATAGATCCTCAGCACTAAGGGGAAATCGATCACATCAGCACTGCCCTGCTATACAACACACTGTCTTTTCTTCTCCATATTGACATATAGCCCCCACCTGCCCCACCACACCGGATCAGGATGAGCCACGCAAGTGAGGTCTTGAACGATTTTCGTTTTTTGTTGGTCGAAGCGCTATGATCTTTTTGAAATGGCGCCACTCGCTAACTGTTTTCCTGAAAAGCTCTGGCCATGGTCCAGATTAAAAGTGTGATCTGTTCAGCATTCTTTTGTTAAAGGAACAGTTTCACTAAAATCAAGTTGGATAATGTTTTCTTTTTGTCCCATATGTATCACAGCCAATTCCTACATTGTCCTATATTGACTTATTTAGTTTTGCAATGCATTTATGAGGCTAATGTAACTAAAGACATAAACCTAACCAGTCCGTATTGTGCAAACTAGAGGTGGACAATATGATGGTTATTTTATTATAGTGTGATCATTTTTGTTACTGAGATTTTAGAACATATAGTAAATATTATCCATATGCACTGATCCTCTGCACGCTTCATTACTAATAGAGTATAAGTAGACCTGTTAAACTGGATGCTGTTCAGGTGTGTATTAGAAATGAAAGTGTTTGTATTCCTGGTCACACTACTAGCGCATTTTGTCTGTGTGTCAAAATGCACTGTATTACAGACAGGACAGGAAGGAGCTAGCTGTTTAGCATGCTACCTTTAGTAGATATCTCTGCAGCATAATATGTACATGGTTATTTCTTCATGTTTTGTTGAAAATTGTAGTTAATTTTGAAATGATTTCAGCTGGGAATTTCACATATTGCTCCTTTAAGTATCATGAGTGACTACTTTTTCTGTATTGCCCACCCTAGTGCAAACTGCATGCCTAAACAATCACACACTTCCCTTAAACCGCATTGACTCATCTGAAATAGACTTGCTTATGTGCTTCCTGCTGATGTGACCTAGAGTTACGAGTTCAGGTTTTGAGATGGCTGATCCTAATGCCTCATTAGTACTGTTGTATAAATGTGGTGTTCCTTTAAAAGGCTGATTTTAGGACAAATGTAGGTGCTCTATCTTTGGAAAAGAGTTTCACTCCACAGGTATTCATGTGATACCATGCATGGTTGCAGGTTTCAGACATGAGGGGGGAAAAGACTGATGGCTGTATCACCTCCGACGCCTGAAATAAACATCCCACCCCCGGCTGTGCTTTCACTTCTTTGGTGGCCAAAGTGTGCTGTGGAAAGCATGATCGTTCTTGTGCTGTCCTGTTGTCTGACAGAGGTAACCCTAGTGTGATCAGTCATTGGCCTGTTTGTGCAGCCTGGGAGTAAATACCTCTTTATGCTTTGTTGGGGGGGTGTGGGTTGTGCTCAAGTTGCTTCCCCCCTGTTGCTCTAAGAGCTAATCTGTTGCTTGTAGCATGCTTTCCGCCCAGTTTCTTTTCTCCCACCGAATCTGTCAGCAAGTGTGTTTTGTGGCTGTGTCTCCCAACACCCCAGACTGTTCTCCGGTCCAGGACACTTGGGTTGGGCTGGAGGGAATTTGTCTGTATGTCTTTCTTAGCAAACTGTCTTTCAACATTAAATCCGCTGCAGGCACACTCCCTAATAAACTCCATTTGGAGCTGTGTGAGAGTGGTTTGTGTTTCCCCTGGCTCTGAATCAGAACCCCTGATGGGTTACAGTTGCTTGCATTGAAAACAACTACAAAAAAAAGGAATATTATAGTTCTGGTGCTGGCCACCCTGGTCTCGTGTTCATCCGAGAAAGAAAGAAAGGCAGAGAGATCAAAACTATTGTTGGCTAATGAACACAAGCCAAGCAATGGGGAGTGCACATCAAAGGCCATGGCTGACACAGCAGAACCGACAAATTGTTTGAGCTCATGGGTTTGGAAGTAACGAAATGCAGCAAGAGAGGACGAGAGTGGGGCAACCGTATGCCTCACATGTACACCCAGGAGTGGGAATGGCTAGGTTTCAGTGGGGGTTTTTTGGAAGTTTCTGGTTATATTTGACACTAAAACATAGCAGTAAATATTCTAAGATTTTTTACAGTCATTAGATAATATTTAATGAACCAATAAGTGCTTACATTCAGTGTATTTCATACATCAAAAATAATAAAGGAAATTTCAGAGCCAAAAGCTTTACACTTGTCCTAAGCATAATTTCTACCTTGGGTTGGTGAGGGATGACCTTTTCTACCACGATAGTGCTTTATATTCTGTATTCTTATTCAGCTTCTAAAAACTCATGCTTTTCTATACTCCAACCATTCGTCTTTCTTTCTTTACCCCGTCTCTCCTCTACCTGTCCTCTCCTTTTTTTCTCACCTGCATGTTTCTAAAGGTTGAAACATTTTCTAAGGGTTGGTAGTAGTAGAGACAGTTATGGACAGTTAGTGAATAAATTAGAATACTAATCTCCTACAGCTTAATGCTCTTAGCTAAAAGCAGGGCTCTAAATAAAGCTTCTCAACAGGGACTGCATTTACACACACTTAATAGCCTGATAACTGCAGATTTGCCACATTTACATGGATTTGAGTTATCAGGTAATGGGAAACACTGGGTTTAAACTGGATTATTAAGTGCATGTAAACACACTGAAGGTGGACCACAAGGAAGGCAAAGGGTCAAATTTTTGTACTGTGACAGAAATAATGAACTACCTTGTTCACACTGTCACACTGTCCATTCAGTTATGTTCACACAAATATGGATATCTTGTTAAACTGAAGTGAATCAAGGTGTTTAGCAGGCTAGCTTGCTAGGTGTTAGTCATTACTTTGCTATGTGTTGGTTACTGTAAAGGCTTTAAATTCAGCTCTCTGGCTAAAACTGTCAACAGTAAACACACAAATAGTCCATTATATTAGTCGCATAGAGTTCAAATATTTCCACCCAGTTAGAAAGTGAAGACCCACTTGAATCACTGATTGTAAAGATTGTTTACCTTTTAATTTCTTCAAGTTTCTTACACAGGCACCTGTATGGAACAAAGATAGTCTGTCGATTCTGGTATTTTGGCAATGCTGCCACACAGTTATTTACAGTCATACAAGGCGTCTATTTAAATAAGGAGAGACCTATAAAACCAAATGCAGTTACATACAAGAATACAAAGAAATACAATGTGAACTGTAACTTCATCAGTTTCCTAAGTCACTGGTCTCATATGTGCATCCCATACACTTGTGTTATAGGTAAAATCTCTTCAGTTCTCCAAAGCAAAGGCTCAGTTTATTGAAGGATGATGCTTTCCCCTGAAACAGATGCATTATGAGTGTTCCCATACTTAATTCGGCAAGTGACTGGTAACCTCCTTTATAACCTCTCTGGCTACAGGGTGGACTTTCGGCACACTGTGGTTTTGTTCTCTAATCACAGGTGGGGAACTCAGTCCTGGAAGGATGGATTACTGCAGATTTGGGGGCAGGGGGGTTTCCTGCTCAAACACACCTAAACCAACTCATCAGATAATTGGTAGGTTCAGTTGCTGCGTTTGAGCAGAGAAAGCAGCAAACGGTTCTGGACTCCGCCCTCAATCCCTTACTGCCGATTGACATAGAGGCCTTTCATCAGGGTGTCCAGACAATTGTTCTCCAGAAAGAACAATTGTCTGCTTATATGAGGTTTTGTCAGAGGTTAAGACTGGTAATGCTTGTCTTAGATGTTTGAAATCTAAACCAGAACACTGTTTCATACACCACCCTTGTAATAAATATTAACTCACTAATCTATACGACGTAAAGATTTAAATGGGTTTTGAAAACAGTACATTTGAAATATGCAGGATAACACTGCCAGCACAGAGCAGCATTACTGGTCACCAATAAAGCCAACATGTGTTGTCTTTTGTTTGTTGGTATGCTGGTCAACCATAATGACTATGCTGGGTGACTAGCTTAGACCAGCAAGTATACAACTTTCAACTATGTAGGATTTGACAGCTCAGGATATTTGTATGCTACACTGGGAAAGTTGCTGCAGCTTTGTCAGTTATAACAGTAGGTGAGAATTTGTGTCATATGAACTAAACTTGATACCAACACAAAGATGTTTAGGCTTTATTCTTTTTTATTGAATTTGTCTTTAAATAGTTAAATGTATGCTTTACTTTCACTCTACAAATGACCTGCATTGTTCAGGATAGAACTGTGGCTTTGTTTAAAAGGTCCTACTGATGGAAAATCTGCAGACCAAGCAGAGTCAAGCCTGCTAAGGTGGAAGATGCTTCCATCCTCGTAATCCTGTCCCGAGTCTTGCTCGTAGAATGTGAAATGTGAAACACTGTGTGATGTTTAAAGAGATTCTGCCTGCTGGTCATGGATCTTCCTCTCTCTGCATGAATTTGGTCATATGCAGCTACAAAAGCCAGAAGCACAGGTCCACAAGGAGGTAGCTGCTGACTACTGAGGTTAGGATCCCTTGTCATGTCTTGTGAGCAAACAACACTGTGGGTGGTTATGGGACTTTAGCCAGTGAAGTCTTTCCACCTGAACCTCTTGATTGGCACAGTTGGGGGAGGCAAAAATACCTGGTCCAGCTCAGGTATTCTTTAGATACCTCATCTTATCTGGGAAATACCACTATAAAGGAATAACAACTTCAAGCTCATAGCATGACATCAAATCAACATGGCTGCTCACAATATCAATAAAGAACCATTTCACTTCTTTTAAATGATTTTTGTTTGGTGAACATTCAGATACTGTAGTCGGGAATGTTGGTTAAGTTCACAGTTTTTTTTAAACCATCATTTTAAAGATATTGTGTTAGCTGGCTAGCTTGTTGCTAACAATATTTGTTTTTTTTTACTGGAATGGGACACGCTCACAGTGCTCATCCCTTGGAGTATTTGCAAGTTAGCTGTAGAGAGGACAATCTCTTTCTAATGACTTTGCTTTTAAAAGAGATGAGACATGTCAAATTCAGCATTAATTTTTCATTTCTGCTCAGTGTAACGGTCACTTTAAGTGCCGTATGTCGAGAGCATGAGAGAGGGAAAATTCCAGCTAACGATTTACTAGAACGGCACGCGGTTCTGTGATTGTAACCACGAGGTGTGGGTGCTCCTCTGCCCAATAAAGGATCCAGTTTCCGAACGGCTGTCTCCCGCCTGGACTTTCTTTTATGGTGGTCGGGAAAGCAGCTAACTCCCTGTGCTTTTCACCCACTACTGAGTTTGTTACATTAGGTTGTGTTTTTTAACTTAGCCCAAGACCTCCAAAATGCTGGGCTGATGCTAACAGTAAATAACAATATAACGTGACTATTGATTGGATTTAAACCTTGATTACATGATAAAAGTGCACACTAGTGATGTATTCTGACAAAAAAAAGGAAAAGTGTGTTGCAGGGTCTTATTAAGTTGGACTGTGCTTTGGCAGCATTCTGTACATTTTGTCTGAATTTACAATTCAGCTCTAGTTAGTTAAGAACACTGAACACACCAGAAGCTCACCGTTTTGAGGATAAACACAGCTGCAATAATCATAACATGTTCTTTACATTTTTCCAGGACCTCCTGTGCACATGTGAAAGGTCAGAATTCACCAAAGCATTAGTTAAGGGGTCTCGGACCTGTTGGGGTCTTTCAGGCCATATCTTGCACCTTACAAACTCCACTTGCTGTGAGGAAAAAGAGCCCTTTCGCCAGATTACCGCTTGGGTCAGTGCCACAGGTCTGACCGTGGGAGTGTGTTTGGAGAGTGAGGGGGGGAGGGCAGAGTGGGTGTTAGAAGAGGCTCCTCTTACATCAGCAGAAAAGCACTGTCTCCATAGAGATTTGGCTTCAGGAACCAGGGCAGAGTCACAACTGAGCACGGGATTTGTATCTTTGGTCCACCTCCGACTTTGCTCTAATATTTACCTAACAACTCCCACAGCCTGCTATGTATTTAGAGTCAGTTCCTGTGATGAACACAGAGCTCAGCCTCTGTCTGCCTCACCTGTGTTTGCACATCTACATTTCCTTCAGCATTTTCTGCACTTTTACCACATTTCTAATTTATGAACAACTGTCACTTTCACTCTTGCAAGTCAAAATCTTGCATGCACCGGGGTCAGAGAGCTCACCTCAGCACTTCATACGATACACTCAGTGTACAGATGGTTCCTGAGTCATTAGCCTGAGATTGTGCAGGGCGCTTCAGAAGAGAGGTGGCATGTCTGAATGAAACCAACGGACACTGGTTGTTTTCCAACTGAGAGGTTTTATGTGTGCAAGCCCCTCACAGAGGGCAACAGCGACAAAAGTTTCTTTGTGCTTTGAACTCCCCTGGGAGTGAGAGCTAAGACAATGGAAGGGTTTCACCGATGTGCTTCATTGTTGCCTGTTTTTGTTTTAGAAGATTCTCATTGGCTGGTTGCAAGTTCCCAGCCAAACCCTCTCTGGGCAATTAGGATTAGAGAAAGTCGAATTTTTGTGTCAGTGTCAGTCTTTCAGCTGAACTTTATCATTCTGTACATATACCTAACCTTTAATAAAGTAGAGATGTTTGCTGGCTTGTCCGGTGACCCATCAAAGTGTGCATAAGGAAATGGATTAAATTCAAACAAAGTTATTTAGAGTCGTTTGATATGACATGTTTCATTCTAGACAAAGTTACCTCAAAGAACTGTTCATAGCGGTGGTGATAGGAACCAGACGTCTGAAGTGCTTAATGCCTCTAAAAGCTATTACAATAAATGGTTATGACTATATTGTCTAATGCTTGGGACATTGTTTCATGCTAGGTTTTAGACACTGGCTTAAGGTTTTAGCTTGTTTTTAATTAGTTTCATTTTGCAAGGTATTTTAAATCAAAACAGTACCCAAAGAAATGTTTTTATTTTAATTTAGCACTGTTTTACCATCATCAGAATTGCATATAAAAATATATCAGAATTATGTACAACAAAGATGTGGTTCTCTGGACATTTCTAATAGCAAATCAAATTTATTGTATAGCAATCTGAGTCAGAAATTGTCCTTACATTGAAGCCTTCCATATCAAACTGCTCTGAATAACTTCCCAGCGACTGAATTACGCGACAGTCTTAAAAAATTCCCCTCTAAAGGTGCAGTTCAGTGAGAGCCACCGTCTGGACTTCATAACACACAACTCTCCAGTAGTTGGAGCTTTTGGCATTGAGAAAACATGTGTGCTTCTTAAGCCTTTCTCATGACCAGGACTCTAATTGGCATCATGACATGTAAGGCCTGTGAACACAATGGGTGGGCAGCATTTTATCTTATAATTGACATCAACCACAGCCTTCACTTAGACTGCACTCCCCCAAAGCAAACCCTTGCCCCAGTCTCCCCCACCCCTCTTCCCCCCGTCTAAGTTGAGTTGGTATAATCCTGAGTGAAGGTAAATCTTATTCAAAGGACACCATGCTTACCCATGGGAAAAGATGCATGGAGTTTAAGAAACAATCAGGCAAAGGGAGCACGTGGAGGCTTAGAGCAGAGCACTGGAGGGCAACCTGGTTCAGGCCGCTGTCTACCCAGAGCAGGAATTCCAGAGATGACTACAGCGTGTGAGGTTTGGAGGTCCATGCCATGTGCTGAGCATGTTTTGTTTTGTCTGCCTGTGGGCCTGCCGTCTGTAGTCAACATTGTATATTCAGAGGCTGTAGTGTTGTCATAAGGATTTTAACATGTTTGTCCCACCTGCTTTCTGCTGTCACTCAAGAACAGGTGGACAGCAGGAGCGCACGAGAAGGCAGAAGGCAGAAGGAGCTGGATATCACGCTGCACACGAATGCTATGTGGAGTCAAATGACCTGATTTACTGCATTAGGTGTGCATATGTTTGTCTCTGGGTGTGTCTGTTTTTCTGCTTATGGAAGCTAAAGGTCTCCACAAAGTCTGGAAAAGGTTAGACATGTAGCTTGTTGGTTTTTGAGGTTGAAGTAAGGTTAAGGTTTATCATATTAGCCTTAGCACTTTTATATATAGTGCCAGGGCTAATGTAGCGAATAAGAACAAATAGTTTTATTCACCTATTAGTCTCATGCTCTGTGCATGCCTAAATCATCACATGCTTGCCTCAAACTGTATCATGTCATTAAAGGAGCAATGTGTAATTGCAACCTACTAAACAACATAACACAAAATGGTTATTCAGCACTTTATTTAGCACAGGGTTTTATTAAGCGGTCTTACCGAACATGCTCACATTATTAGTATAGCAAACAATTATAAACTGAAATGTTTTATCATGTGTTCAGTTAATGTTTAAATGTTCAGTTAATGTTTAGTTCATTTTACTATCACTACTTTCCCAAATATTCTGATTTAGACTCTTAAAACATCCCAATTATTCTTTCAATGCTGGACGCTGGTGCCATTTTTCAATAAGGACACTGCCAGCTTTTTGTTTTCATTTTCCTGTTCCACCTTAAATGGTGGAAGCTTAGGAACCTGCAAATAAGAGCCTGATGCCAGCACCGGAGTGTGAATACTACACTCTTATAAGTAGGACAGAAAAATACAAGAAGCTGATTTACGCTTGCTAGTTTCTATAAGGATAAGGATGAAGTTTTATGCACAGAGCTACCAGTAAATGTGCTATAGTAGAACATCTCGACAAGGATTCCTTCTCTTTCTGCATCTTGCAGATGGTTCTATAGCATAATCAAGTTCCATCTTTCAAAAACAGGAAAACCACGATACAGCCAGTGTATAGTTTGTCTGTTCTGCGCTGCTGTAGCAACATGGCAGCTCCACATGGCAGTTGCGGCTGGAAGATGACCCCCTCCTGTATACATATGAAGGGCTCATTCAAGTTAGCAAAACCACAATGATTTGTAATTTCAGGTAATTATACACTACAGACTTTGCCTGTTAGCACTTTAGCATGTCCTGGTACTGTTTGACACAGTAGTGCTTAGCTGTTACTTGTAAAATGCCCATTGATGAGAGCAGTGATTGAGACACGCATGCTGTAAACCCGTTTCACTACTGTTAAACTGTTACACAATGGCTGAGAGGGTGATGAGGCCGAGCAGTGATGGTGCCAAACCTAATAAATTACATATGATTGAACTGGAGGGGAACAGCCAGCCTTTTAAAGCTATTAAAGGCAGGCAGCATGAAGTCCTAATTACAGGGACTTAGCACTGGCCTGTGCTGCACTCCCGCAGTGACGGTCAGGAGTTAGGGCCTGTTCCTCCCGCTGGGCTGGAGGAAGGAGAATAGACTGACCCTGACGCGGCACTGCGAGGGGCCCGGGTCAGAGCCGTTAGATACCTATGGGATTTGTTTAAGAGACTTTTACAGGGGCTGTGAAGGCAAATGTGAGGAATGTAAAGTCAGTCTGTTGATTTCTATGGTGTTAGTTTTAAACTAAAGTCAAACTAAGAATATGTGCATGTAAATTGTCCTCTGTTGGTCTACTTTCATGATTGGTTCTTAAGTTGGATTCTTCAAGGAAAAGTGTATTTCTCTGTTTCCTAGTCCTGAAGTTTGTACAATTGTCGTGTTCTCTTGTAACAAGTGTTTCAGTTCAGTTTTCAGTGGGTGCTATGCAGTTCAGTTTCCTAGGTGGGTGGGGCATGATGATCTGAGTGTGGTCTTGTAGTGGGTGTAGCTACCAGAGAAATGGGTGGGGTGTAAGTTAAATAGAGAGTTGAATATTGTTGAAGCTGCAGTTTATATATATTATGCTATTACTACCTTAGTGACGATCATGATTTTGGACACATCATGCTTAATTTCTTTACTTTGTGTTCCTGTACAGGCTCAAAAATACAGTAAATGTCTCTAAAAGGTAGGGCTTGATCTATTGCCCTAGAAAAAATTTGGTACAGATCCTTGACGTTGTGTGGAGGTTCTTTAAAAAGATTGTTCACACTAGGACAAAAAGGTTCCTGTAAAGAAGTATCTGCTTAAAGGTTCTTTAGTAAACCAAAGTGGTTCCTCTATAGCATAGCTTTAAAGAAGTCTTAATCTATAAGAGAATAGAACAGTCAAATACAATCAGTGAAATATATTACTTTTACTCCACTACATTACATGAGATCTGTTTATGCAGTGTGCACTTTGTTTGGGGCTTGGTTTGACCTGTTGGGCAGAGTTTGGTTCTACCTAATAGAAACTGTTCTCCTTCAGTGTTCTGTACTTATGAACATTTGAATAGATATCAGTGTCAGACTAATTAATGGCCTTCTGTTAAAGACTGGTGGACTGAGAGACATTAGAGTCTCCTCACCTAAAATGAGTAAGAGTCTTGTTCCAGAAATGATAATAGGGCATTAGAGACATAATAAATCAACAGCACCCTTCTTCCCATGATGGGACTCAAACTAACATTGTGCATGATATGGGAATTTTAAGACCGGTTCCTGGATTCAGACACACTAAACAAATAGAGCCCTGTTTGGCTTCAGAGACAAGAATTTCAAAACTTACGTAACATACTATTTAGGAAGTATGAAGCTGTTTGAGATTGTACCGTACAATTGCTTTGATTATGGTTGAACCAATCAGACTGTAGGGCCAAAAAATCAACTTTCCTCATGTTTTGACATTTATGGTTCCAGCTGAAGGTCCTAGCAGTCAGTTAATGAATGAATAACAGGTCTCTTGTAATCCACCACATATCTTTTTCATCCACTGGAAATGAATGGAGGTTCAGTTTAATAACTGCCCGTGGACCCTAACGCACCTGAGTCAGGTAACAAGCCCTTCTCAAGATGCAGTTTTGAGAAAGATTGGCCTCATCTAGTCTGTTCATTTCTCATGCTGGTCCCAGCAACTCACATTTAACAGGAGTTGTTCAAAAGTTACATGCTGTGGAAATGGAACACAAATGCCCTAGACAGGAAGGAACAACAAAGCTGAAGAAACAATCAAGACCTCTTAATCCAGGCCTTTCCTGGCTTTGTAATGGCTTTTCTTCCTGGTTGCCAGACTGACTAGTACAAGTAACTTTTAAGCATCAGGTTGAGAGAAAAATTATGCTTCTTTAAAAGTGCCCTGGATTTTTAGGGGTCTAGTAGTGTAAAGAGAATAAATGACCAATAATATTAAACTAGTGACTTTTTCTGAGTGTATAAGAAAGCTGTTTTTAAGCTGGTTTTAAATCTGTAAACGCGAGGTAAGTTAGCATGTCCAGGTTTCATTTCCTTACTCTCATATGATCATGCTTATATTTAAACTCTTGTTTCACTGTTAAGTGTAGGATGGATAGAAGGAGGTTAAAATATTTAATCAAAGCAAAACAACTGTCCAAATAAAAATAGCTTTTCTTCATAGTATCTTTACATAGTTAGCTATGGTTATAGCTTTGAGAGCTGAAGAGAAGTCCTAACACTTTAAATTCATCATCAGCATGATTTCAAAGTGGTAGATGAATCAACCAACCATGTATGGATTTCTTACTGACAGGACCGATTTTGTAAGACTTCCTTCTGAAAAGTAAAATTTAATGTCACTGGCTGTGAATATGAATAGTGGTCTAATCAACAGGCTGTATGAAATGGTAAACAGCAGCAGCAGCTCTATACAAGCCTTTGTGCTGAAAGTGTAACTGTCAGACAGCTACAGGTAAAACATAAGCTAATATGTCTGTCACAGACTTCACAGTAACAGTAAAGTCATGATTCGTTACTGCATATTTACATATGTAATATATTCGTTCCATAGTAGTCACTGAATAACTCATAGAAGGTACAGGATAAGTCTTAAGGTTAATATAACAGGGCTAGAGTTTAAGGCTTAACTGGCTAAGACTGTTGAGGGAGGGGGGAGTCCTGTAATCCACCACATATCCTTTTCATCATCTGCCAGAGGAACTAACCCACCTGAATCAGGTAACAAGCCCTGCTCTGGAAGCAGCTCCAAGAAAGATTGGAACCCGTCTTGACCAGTCTGTTTACCTCTCATTATGGTAACAGCAGCTTCACAGGGGTTATTCAAAAGTTACATGGTTGCGGAAAAAGAACACAAAGGCGCTGGGAGGGAAGGAACAACAAGACAGAGGAAACGATCAACACCTCTTAATACATGCCTTTCCTGTCTTTGTAAAGGTTTTCTTCCCGGTTGCCAAAACCCGACTAGTTCAAGTACCTTATCAGCACTGAGACTGAGAGGAAAATCGGGTTACACCCTTTGAAGTAATGTTATTTGCTGGCACAGCATGGCCTGACTTTGTATATCAACGAAATGTTATTGGTCTTGCTCCTCCGTGAAGCATACTCTGGGAAATCTTTCAAAGGCAAAATCAAGATAGAGTGTATTGTGTTTCTTGTTTTAGCATGATATGGTTTCAGGGGTGAACTCGAAATGCTCATTACACAACGCACGACACTGTTGTTGCAAAACCTTCCAGAAATTCTTACTACCAGATGCTCTTTGGCATCAGAGCTTCTTTGCGTGCATCCTATTTGGCTGAAGTTGAATGAAGAAATCTTCCATTGAACAAACTTCAGTTTGATTGAGTTAAACCTCTTTGGGCCCCTTTGTGTATACATGCCATGAAATGCCTGGTACTTCTTTTTCTTCTTCGTACATTTTGTTTAATTATTTGTCAGGCATGGCTAATTGAAACAAGCAGAGGAATTCTGTCGGAAATGTGGGCTCTAAATTTACATTTTTTGGGTCGTACTTTATTTTGATAGGCCCCTACAGATTATCTACAGATGCTCAAATTATTAACAAACTCGCTGGTGAAAGTGAGTTTGTTTTCTACAACATCAGATATAGAATTGGGTTTAGAATTGGGATGGATGTTAAGGTGAGGATTCGATTTAGGTTAAGGACTAGATTCAATAGAGTCTATTACATCCAACTTGGAGCTCAGCTGTTTTTAATAAGGATTTTTAGGTGTAAGTATGAGGAACATAGAACCTTCTAGGCCTAAAATACAATATAATCATCAAGCTTTTTGTTTTTAAACCCTGCAATAATACAGGCATGGTTTGATTGAAACAAAAAGGTTAAATACTCAATATTTCAATCAGGATTGTTTTTTGTTCTTGCCATTGAGGTAGCCGCAGCCAAGCATGTTCTACCTTGGGTTAGAACATAATGACTGGGGACTTGTTTGCACTAGTGGTACATACGCTCTATCATGTGCTTAATGCAATGTAAAGGTTTACATAATATAATAACAAATCAAAACTCGAGGTTAAATTAGTTTTAACATTGAGCTTAGTAGTCACTAAATAACCAAGTGTGAGCATTAGGGAAACTAACAGAAACCACACAGAAAGCCCGAAAGCTAAGGTAAATCATTACATGTTATAACATGTTATACATCCAATCATGACCCTGGTATTAACTCAGCTCAAGTTCAGTGAGACTTAGCAGCTGCCAAATGGTCAAAACTAAGGCTGTTGTTGTATCGGTGAGCCAGAAACTTATTCAAAAGCTGCATATTTAATTGTCACAAGAGAAGAGTAAACAATAAACAGACAATAGTTGCACACATCATTCTGTTCCATTCCGGTTTCCATGTTATACATGGAGAAATTTCCATTTATCACTTGGTTCTGAGCATGTTACCATCATGGTTAGGTGATGCACACAGCAGTTCGTTGTTACTGTTTAATTGGTGACATAAAGATTTATGCAACCAAATGTAGTAAAAGGACACTTTGAAACTAACTAAGAAGTTAAGACTAGACCTGGATGGAAACTTATGCAAGACCTGGATTCAAAGCCAGTAGCAGTCTAACTGCTAACACACTGTAAGGAACGGGCAAAGGGACTAACCAATGTCATGTCACGTTTCCCACCTATGATCATTTGCCATGTGCTTTCGTGTAGGCTTGTCCTTGCCATGTGCTCCTGTTTTGGTTGCTGCTGTTCCATGCTCTACCCTCATGTACGCCCTTCACTTGATATCAGTTAATTGCCCCTCACCCCGTTTTGCAGGGAGTCCCAGGTGTGTCTAGTTCCAACTGTGCCTTTATGTACCTCCTGTTTCCAGTCCTGTTTGTTGTACATGTTGTTGTTGCTGTTCTCAAGGGATCCTGGTTCTGTGTTCGCCTGTCATCCTACAGTCAAGCTCCTTTGTTTGTTCCTGCTCTTGGTTTTTGGCTCATGGTTTGTTTTTACCCATTTGTTTTTAACTCCCAGTTCCTAGTCACTTGGGTTCCTTGTTTTTCTTTGTTTCTCTGCCGTTTACATCATGGACTCTGTTGTTATGGACTTTAATAAACCAAATTGGCACCTACATCCTGCTGCAATGACCCCTCCTTTACATGACGTTTTGACTTGTGGGACCAATTCTGAGATAAACATTGGAACTCTTACACACCTCAGTGATTCATAGTATCAATGCTAATGAGTTTCAGTTTTAGTCCGCTCATTGCCAGAACCTTTTACTGAAAGAGCTCAGCACTAACATATTCTAGAATCTCACATGGGTGCTAGAAGAAATCAATATCGTACGCTCCTAAAAAAAGATGGTTCTTCAAGAGCTCTGCAGTAAGACAATCGTTCTATATAGAACCATCAACCCTCAAAGAACCATTTGCATTTTCTTTTTGATATTGATTCAATCCCAAAAGGTTATGAAAGCTTTAGCACACGTTCTGCCAGGAAGACTCCAATGCTACATCACCCATTCATTCATTTCTCACAGGCCAATTGCAGTCTATTACCTGGCTTCAAGGATTCATCTTGAGTTCTTGTTCAGCTGTTTTAAGGTGCCCAACATTTTGCTCAATCCATTGTTGTTGTTTGTTGTTTTCTGATCCTAAAAGAATGTAAATCAAATGTATATCTAATACATTACACAACTCTGCTATCTTTCCTAGGTGCAAAATCAGCATTGTGAACAATGAAATAGGAAATAATGGTTAATCAGCATGAAGCACTTGCTCCAGCCTGCAACTGTTTGTAGGGCCCCCATGAGGCAACACTTCATTTTCAGATGTTTTTGAGACTTAAATCACTGAAACAGGACCAAAAGCCCTTTAGCTTATGGCTGCAACCCCACCAGCTGTAAATCACATGCTTATATAGTGCTCTCAGTCAGCTCTGTCTACAAGTAGCTGCTCTGGGGCCTTCAGAACAAAGACTCTACGGCAGCTCTGTGCATTCCCCCCCAGCAGCAGCAATGTCTGGACGCTCGGCCACATTATTAAATTCACCACTGGCAGCGCTACCTGGAGAGGCCATGTATTCGTGTCACTCCAGCGCTGGGGGATCGCAGGCCGGGAGCCGTGACAGCGCACTTTCATTTCGGCCTGCTTGTATAATAGCAGAACGCAATAAAACTGTCTGGCCCCACGTCTGGCTCCAGTCAGACCACTTTTATTGACCCAAAAATTCTGGCTCCAAAGATTATTAGGAGGGGGAAATGTCACGCTCGAAATAGAATCTCATACTTCGGGTCAAAATGTTGGACACCATTAAGCGGTCGCAGGACAAGTGTGAGTCACTAATTACATAGCAGATAAGCCTTGGGTGTTTTAATGAGAAACCAAGCAATACAGAGGCCCCCGTCACAGCGCTGTTGGTGGGTAAAGGGCGTCTCAGCTGGAAGTTCTCAGTGTTTATCTTGGCAATCGCTAATTTTTATGTAAGATGGCCGTGCGTATGAGCATTTTGTTGCATGAGCATTGGTTATCTCTTAAAACTTTATGGAGTCATTCTGGTTTTCCGTTGCCGGTTTCTGCCGCAGTACTGGAGAAAACTCCATCCTCCAAATGGAAGCTGGAGGAGATGAGAACGCCAGGCTTTCCCACTGTGGCAGTCTGTCATTTAGCAAGACTGAGGAAAGTCCTTTTTTTGTCGCAACGTGTTAGGCGCCACAATTACAAATTCTTGAGAGAGTGTTGACCACAGCTCTCATTGCACAATATACTTTTCCCATCTGTAGCTACATCAGAATGCAGAATCAGGTGCCTTTCTTTCTTTTTTTCTTTCTTTTCAACTCTTTACTTATTTACTTATTGTGGAGAGATATTGTGCTACAATGGTTTTGTAAGTGCTCTATCACAACAATATCTTACCCTGTTCCTTTTTCCCTTTAATTTCCTGTTCTTTCGTCTCTTAATCACTGATTAAGGGGACTTACATGGTTCTAATGTATGCACAAAAGCAAAATGACTAATATCTCGTAATTAACCTTGGCCCATTAAGAAAATCAATTGCACTCACAGTGTGATCCACTGTGCCTGGTGCTTATAGGCACGGACCCAGAGCGGCCTAAAGAAATCTGTTCTCCTAAAACTGGTGGACAGCAATCATTATAACACTGGAAGCAAGAGACCAGTTCCTACAAGATGCCTGATGAACTGCTTGCAAGAACCAAAACTGCGTGGTCAGAAATAGTGGCAAGTTGAAAGTGAATGTGTTCAGACTTTTGAACATGTTCTTTAACCCTGTAATTAACTCCACTAAAATATCCTGGTTTCTAAAATGTATAAACTGTAAAAATGTTATGCTGAGGCTGAAAGTTGTCACCGCTGGCTTTCAGTACTTTGAAACTAAGGCGGAAAAGCTTTGTCAGCATCAGTGCTTGGAGATATAAGCTCCAGAACAATGGAGTACGTAGCGAACCTGCTCTGCATTTTTATTAAAGAATTAATCCAGCAAAAAATCTCATTTACATAAGTTTCTCCTTAAAGCAGATGTAGCCCATCAGCCAAGACAAGTTCGGAAAAGTTTCCTGGATGAAGGATATAAAAAAGCCCAGAACAAACGCAGACTGGATGAGGGAGACAGAAAAGAGAGATGCTGACAAAGTAGCACGTCAGAGAGGACATGATTAGGATGGAAAATGGAGGACGAGAAACAAAAGAAAGGAGGTGGAGTGGAGAGCAAGGAACACTGAAGGTTAGGGAGAAGGAGATGGAGATCAGTCTCTCTGAGATGGAGAAAGTCAGGGACAGAACAGAGATGAAGAGAATACAAGAAGAGCCTGCAGATTGAGAGAGAGAGAAAGGATCTGAATGAACACAGGAGAGGATTTAAAAAGAGGAAGAGAGGAAGAGAGAAAGACAATACATTAACTTAAAAGAAGGCAGAGGAGAAACTGAGGGAGCTAGAGCAGAATAGTAGGAGCATGTATGAGGAGAGGAAACGGATGAAAGATGAGTGGAAGGAGATAGAGAAAGAGGGGATAATAGAGAAGATCCTAGAGAATGAGTTCAAAGAAGGGATGCAGGTGAGAGTAAGAGAAAGAAAAATGACAGGGAAGGAGAGTCAGATACAACTGAAGAGGAATAAGACTGGAGAAGGAGGAAAGAGAGAGCGACAGGAACTGACTAGAGATGAGGCTTTATACCAGCTGCAGCTGAAGGCAAAGTTTCTGAAGTTTCCAAAGGCATAATCTAAGGTACAGGCATGTGAGGAGTTAAGGAGAAGAGTGTGGGTGGGATGGAGGGAGAAAACCAGGAACGAAGGATAAAAGAGAGGAGGATTAAAGAGAGCAGAGAGAGCTTTGAAAGCCTGACCAGGAGAGCAGGGAGTGACCAAGTGAGCCAAAATAGAAGCTCCATGGATGGATTCAGTGGTAAAGAAAAGAGGTAGAGGAAAAAGGAAGGAAGAGGAAGAGGAGATAAAGGATCATTATTAAGAACATAACGGTGAGGCCTGCTATTAATATTTTACTGCTATTATGCAATAAAACAGCTCAACATAAAAGATCCGGTTTTATTGGGCTGACATTCAAACAAATTAGCCTATTTAGCAGAGCCAAGTGTAAACCCACATTCAGACCTGGTCAAATCTGCACAGGTGTGAACGAGACACATTCAGACTAGAACAACAAAGACCCCCACACCTTGCAGCTTTCCTTGCAGGGTGTACTCCATCTTTCTGCAGCACAGGGAGGATAGCTAGCTATTGTCTCTCTAAAGCTAATGTAATGGTATACACTAGTTAGCTAGTTAATGCAGTGTAGTTATAAGCTACTATTACAGCTAGCCCAGGGATGTGTTTGAGACACAGGTCTTTTCTTCCATAACCATGGGTCTCTTTTTTTATTAAAAAAGTGAATATGAATGATGGGCTCATCAAACCCATGAATATTTTATGATAAATGTATCTCTATGACATTTGAGACCCTTATTACTCAGTAACTGTTTCTAAAAAGTGTCATGCTGAGATTACTACAGCTTCACCAGCCTCAGTGATGGCGTGATATTCTGACATAGTTCACAATGTTACTTTGTTAGTACCTGGTTTCATCAGTTGACCTTCATCGACCTTCACTGTAGTTTATAACAGTACAACAACTGCCTTGATCAAAATACATCAAACATGGTTGAAAATATGGTTGGTTTTTGGCTTATGGTTGGTTTTTTGGCTTTGGTTGTGCAAAGGTGGTTTCCGAGTTTTTGCAGATCATGCTAATTCTGTCCAGCTAATCGGCATTGCTACTACTCTTTTTAGTCACCCAGAACCCTCCTAGCCAGCATAAACATTGCTGCTGATGCGCAGCATGCCCTTTCTGACCTTTACAGTTAGTTGACTTTGGAGTCATTAAAGTTGGATCAATAATGCAAATGACTTGACAAAACACTTGCAGCAGTGCAGTGCAGTGCAATGCTCTACCTATGCAGTCTGTTCCTTGCATAATTACAGTGACTGCCTTTATGGGAAATGGCCCATAGTTTATTATAGACAATGTGCTGATTGGGGTTAGAATGAATCAGAGTGTTTTACTTCACCTTCTATAAAGCAAGGCACTCATGGCTGCAGCTGCAGTGCTTGCTTCCTGTGTGTCAGAATCACTGCTGCAGCTATTGCTTGTGAATAGCTCTTGCCCATAGATGGCAGTCTTGACCTGAAATCCACACAGTGGGCCATTTATGACGTCTGTGCTTTGATTTTTCTGCATAGGCAGGTGTAACAGCACAAACCTTGGTGGTTTCTTTTAAAGAAAGTCTGGATCTAAAGTAACATCTAGTTGAAATCTGAACAACCTTGTTGAAATATGTGATACCTATATGACCAGGCTGTGTAAAGTGCTGATTATGGATTTAGAACGTCCCCTGGGGAGGGCAGGATTAAAAATCATTTGCTGTCCACCCACCCTTATGTGTGATTCAGCTCATAAAAAATTGTATTGATTTGCAACTCCTCTTCATCTCCTAGCTGCATGTGAGCAGTTCATCTTAGTCTTCCTGGGTTGCGTGTGAATTTTCTGTTTCTGTCAGCACCATGTAAATTTTCCTTTAACAGGAGGTGTAATTGTGATTATACTTTGCATTTAATCAAACCCACCACCCCCGTGTCAACTCAATTATTGCTTCTGGTGACTGATATCCTCAATTTCCAGCAGGAGCATAAATAACATTATTACACAGTCACTGCAATCTGTTTGAGCTTGAGTGTGTTCAGTAAGAGGAGCACTGTACAATGCTTACAATGGAGCCTTTAACTGCACACATTGTTCATTTTATCAGGCATACTTAACATACTGGTACAATTTGGAGGTGCTTAGTTACCGACTGTTGTTCATCTGTTGCTGAATAACTTGGCATCCAGTTTCACTGGAAAGAGACTGTGGCTCAGTCACTGGACTTAAGGTTTGGCCCAATTGGAAAAGTGGAGCACATAGAGGTCTTCAAGAATGCTGTGGGCTAGCTAATTTGAGATGTGTGAACATGTTGCTTGTGGTTAGTTGCTTATTTTCTGGCATAGTCAGCATGTCTGAAATGTTCACCCTCTTTGGTTTGTGTTTTCTCCTGGTGAGCTTCTTCATTTTCTCCTGTGTAGTTCCCTTCTCTTCTCTTTCAATAAAGAGCATTTTCCTGAGAAGAAAATGACTCTGCATTTTTTTCTAAGCCCACTCCACAGCACCATCACTGGCCAGACACTATTTGATTATTATTTATTATTTTTATTATTAGCATTATTATTTAAATGTGGGAACATTCTCAACACAGCAGTGACGGTGACATGGTAATGGCGTCTCTTTCTGCACACTGTTTTTGTTTATCATCCTCTAGCTCTTTATAAGTGGTCAGTTTTATAACACAAGACCGCTTTCTTCTGGATATTTTTGTTTGCAGTAGATTATTCTCATGCCAGAACAGAATTGAGGTGGCTGATAAATTGTGCAAAAGTCATTTATTATGAACTTATAATGTGCATATATACACTTGGTGGCTACTTTACTGGGTACACCAACCTCGTATTTACACTCCTTTTTAAACCCATTTACCTCTACAGGTGTACTTTGTAGTACTACAATTATAGACTGTAGTCCATCTGCGTACACTGTTAGTCCCCTGTTCATCAATGCTGCCCCACAGAACCACTACTGAGAAGGAAAAGGACTGTTCTCAGCACTGCAGTGAAACTGACATTGTAGTGGAATGTTATGTTGTATGGAGTAAGAAGGTGAAACACAGATGCATACCTAATCCCAGAACTACACTATATTGCCAATGGTATTTACTCACCCATCCAAATCTTTGAATTCAGGTCACTTCCATGGTCACAGGTGTATAAACCCAAGCACCTAGACATGAGGACTGCTTCTACAGACATTAGTGAAAGAATGGGCGGCTCTCTGTGGTATTATGACAAAGTGGAAGCGACTGGGAACGATACCAACCCCACGTAAGGGTCAGCAGACGCTGGGGCGCATAGTGCGCAGAGGTCACCAGTTTTCTGCAGAGTCAATTGCTGCAGACCTCCAAACCTTCAGTTTGGCTCAAGAACAGTGAGTAGAGAGCTTTACGGAATGGGTTTCAATGGCCAAGCAGCGGCATTCAAGCCTTACATCACCAAGCGCCATGCAAAATGTCAAATAAGTAAAGCACGCCACCACTGGACTCTAGAACATTTGGAGACATGTTCTCTGGAGTGATATCTTCTGGAAGAATAGTCAAAAATAAACATATTCCTTAATTTTGTGGAAAGCCTTTCCAGAGGACTTTTGTGCTGTTAGGGCTGCACAGGGTGGCCTGACGTCATATTAAACCCTATGGAATAAGAATGAGATGTAACTTAATTTCATATGTGTGAGGGAAGACGAGCAAAATCACAGATATTTGTACCAGCGTAATCCACATTAACACACCACCACCAGTCGGTGATACCACAGCAGCGTGGTGCTAAAAAGGTGGCCAGGTTGGTCAATGCTACTCTTAAAATCTGATTGGCCACTTTGCTGCCACCCTAAAAGTTTCTAACAAAGGTAAAAAGCGTTGGCTATCAGCACTCAGTGGAACAACCCTTAAATACTCCACCCCCTGCTTGTTGTTCCTCATCGAAAGTAGTATTGTCAGTGTATTATTGGGATTATGGTCCAAAAGCTACATCAAAACCCCATTATTTTTACCATATCCTTGTTAACAGCAGTCCTGGTCATGTGCTGCAATTGGGAATTAAACTGGGAGTAACCCATCCATCCAACATACCATTAACAAGTAAATTCACCAAGGGCATATGCAGTGGCTGACTGTTTGCTTGAGCCTGGGTTGTGATGAAAATCTTCTGCTGATATCAACTCTTGGCTGAGGTGTCTATGGACACCTCGGCGTTGGGCATCAGTGAAGACTGGCATGAGCAAAGCTTCCCTCTAAGTTCTGGAGAGGGTTATGTGGCAGAGAATGGCAAAGGCCTTAGCCAGGCATGGTGTGCAATACCTTGGCTCCTTCTCTACTTTGGACACCCACAATTGCTCCATCTGCTGTACAGCGGGCAGGATGCCAGTTAGAAATAAGTATATGTAAATATAGCCTTCAGTACTGGATACGATCTATTTACGATATGCATGCCGTGATTCCACTAACAAAACTGCATCAATATGAGAGCTAAAGCAAAGTGTAATACTTGAATCACTGAGGTTGTGCGCATTCATACAGCCTGTTCTCAATAAGAAAAGGAAAAAAGTAACAAAGATTTACTTAAATATGTTTGGAAAGTGTAGGTTTTGGAAAGAGGTAGAACAACCCCTGAAATTCCTTCCTCTCAGTCACTCTTTTTCCCCCAAATAATTTTATTTTTTGAGGTATTTTTTCCCCATAATCTGGTTGGATGTTGATTCTTTTATATGAATCCCCACCCCACAGGTCCACCTTGCTGATTACACTTGCTTTTTCATGGGCCCTCAACAAGACATACACTCAATGTCAAAAAAATTCCAAAAACAGATTCACCCAAAAGGTATCAACTGACAGGAATGAAACTTGGTGGGTAGGTTTGACATTGTCAGACATGCAAATGATTCAAGTTTCACACTCAGCCGCACATGTGTCATAGGCAAGGACAGGCCTTTCACTGTACCTAAGTGACCCAACAGCCACAACTGTGAATTTTCAGTGCAGTGATTGAACAGTTATTCTGTTAGTGCCAGCACCATTGGCAGATAACTGCACAACACAGAACTGGATGCTTGAATACTGGCACAAAGACTGCCCTTAACACCATGTCAACATTGCCAAAGACTGCAACTGTGCATTACTAAACATGGAGGCCTGACACCATACTGAGAGACACTACTTCTCAATAAATACTGTCCATATCAGTCTAAATGGTTCATTATTTACTGCAGACAGTAACTACAGACAACCAAACATAATGTTGTTAACTACTGATCACACGCCAAGTTAAAAACATTAAGCCCTATGTTTAGGCAGGTGTTGAAGCAACTACTCATCAACATCATTTCAGGTTTAAGTTAATTTCTAAGTTCAGCAAAATGTGTTCTACTAATGCAATAACTAAAGCTGGGGTGTTTTTTGGACAGGGCTCATGGATGCCTGGAAATCCGGATGGATGCCAAGCAAAGCAGTGAGAGGAACTGCAATGGAGCTAAAAATGTGAATGAATCTGCAAAAAAAGTTTTTTTTTTTTTTTTTTGTGCCAGGCATTATTTTTAGTTTTGTGCATGGTTTTTGATGCAATTTACAAAGAGTGAGC
>JAMWET010001593.1:0-2500 GCA_024036415.1 Prochilodus magdalenae
GGCCTACCTTCATCATTCTCTCTTTCTATTTACCTTTCTTTCTTTCTTCCCTCCCTCCCCATTTCTTCCTCTCTCCGTCTTTCTCTCCTTCTTGTTTTCTTTCTCTCTCCCTCGCCACCTTCACCTTTCTCTTCTTTTATCCCTCCATCTATTCCTCTTCATCGCCATTGTTTTTCTCTCACTCTCCTTTTCTTTGTTCTCTCCCTTTATCATTTCTTTTTCTTTCCCTCTCTCCCTTTCTCACTTTTTCTTATTCCTTCCCCTTTCTTTCTCTCTTTGACTACACATCTTTCACTGTGTTCTCTCATCTCTTTTTTCTTCCCTCGCTCACTGCCCTACTCTCCCTATCTCCTATTTTCTCTTCCTTCCCCCCTCTCTCTCTCTCTCTCGCTCTCTCCTCTTTCTCTCCCTACCTTTCTTTCCACCATCAACTTTTTCTTATTCCTTCCCTTTTCTTTCTCTCTTTGACTACCCATCTTTCACTCTGTTCTCTCTGTTATCTCCTTTGTCTTGTGTCTCCTTTTCCCTTCCTATTTCTCTTTTTCTCTTATCTCTCTCTTTTCTTCCCTCGCTCTCACTCCCCTACTCTCCCTATCTCCTATTTTATCTCTCCCTTCCTCTCTTTCTCTCTCTCTCCTCTTTCTCTCCCTACCTTTCTCTCCACCATCAACTTTTTCTTATTCCTTCTCCCTCTTCTCTCTTTTATCTCCTTTGCCTCGTGTCTGCTTTTTTCCCTTCCTATCTCTCTCCACCTTCCTATTTCTCTTTCTCTCTCATCTCTTTCTCTTCTCTTCCCTCGCTCTCCCTCCCTTACTCTCCCTATCTCCCATTTTATCTCTCCCTTCCTCTTCTTTCCCCATCATCTCTCTCTCTCTCTCTCTCTCTCTCTCTTTCTCTTTCTCTCTCTCTCTCTCTCATGTGCTGCTGTGATCATGAAGCTTGATTGAGAAAGCTGTGAAGTCACACAGACGTGAGGAGGTGATAATAAACGTGTGTCTGTCGTTCACACTTGGCGTATGGTTCCGTAATGGATTTCGCACGTATGTGTGGTCAACAGACGAACATGTGTTCAAGCACAGATGTGTTTGAGCCGTCGCCTGCAAGAAGCGTCAGCACGCAGCCCTCCTCCTGCTCACGCGCACCTGACTGAGGAACACACAGACAGCAGGCATGTTCACCGGAGAGATCCAGCAGGATCAGTCAGACTCCATGTTCCCCCGTCTCTCAAATATGAAGGTGCTGTTCATCTGACGGGGCCGGTGTCGGTGATCTACCAGGTCTTCCAGGTGGTTGTTAGGAGTCTCGTTTTCTCTGTAGTGTTTAATCATGTTTTAAGCCTTAGGTTTGTGAAACCCTTTTTTATTTTTATTATTTTTATGATTATTAGTGTTGCATTGAAACCACAAAGCGATTTCTGAAGCACGTACATGCACACCAGTGGACAGAACTTAACAACACATCTTTGGTGTGGGATGGCGGGCAGTATCGGGTGGGATACGCATGCTAACAGTAGCCCCATGCCTGAATACCTGAGCCCTATTTTCCAGTAATCACTGACCTGCTGCCGTGTAGCTCTTACAGCCTGAGCTAACATTAGTCCAGACTGTCATCGGGCTGGGGGGTGGATGGAACCGCCAGTCTCTCACCGCATTGACAGCCGTTAGCTTGGTTTTAGCTTTTCTTAGAAGCCCACCTGGGGTGCAGCTTCGTCAGTCAGCAGTGGGGCCACTCTGCGAGTGGTCACTGGGGTCTCATGCCAACCAAACCAGAAAAATCACTGAAAGCCACTCCTACTGACAGCGTTGTCACTCACGGTGATGCTAAGTAACCTCCAGCGTAGTCTGACGCTCATGCTCAGCAATGCATATATATATATATATATATACCTGTAACTGATCAGTGTCTCTAGGTGTACAGCTTCTGGGTTTGTGTTGGACCAGAATTCCTCAGTTCTGTTTGATTCTCTACACTACTGGAACCATGTCTCCCAAACTCCAGATCAGATATTGTATTAGATCTGTGTATTTAGAAAATCACTAATGACCTCCAGAAGCCTGTTTTTAGAACCATGCTCGCTGTGCGTCTCACCCCAGCCGCCGCTCGCCAGTCTCTCTGTAGGTCACCTGAGGTCATCTTACGGTGGGTAAGGGACATTGGAATGAGGTGGCGCTCATCACGGTCAGTAGAGAGGGGGTTTGGCCCTCTGCCAGTCTGTAGCTGTGTTGTCCTGTGTGTTTGCTGCTGGACCTTGTTCTTATGAACCAGACGCTCACTGTACCTGCCAGTAAAGCTAGAACCCAACCTTCGGTTCCTCACTGAGAACCTGCTGTACATGTGGAGATGCTGATTTAGAAAGCTGGAGTGGGCTCTGATTTATTTCAAAGCCCTGCATACCAGTGAACACTGAACAGCCACGAGCCTCTGAACCTTCATACTCATCATTAATAGCCGCACAATCAGCTGTAGCTTTAGAGGACAAAGCGATCAGGCTTCGAAGCGT
>JAMWET010001593.1:7500-22500 GCA_024036415.1 Prochilodus magdalenae
CTGCTTCTTCCACAACAGGCTTATACGACGCTGGCTCAGCAGATCTATGCTACGCTGTTTATGGGTTACATTTGGTTTTAAGATGCCAATGTTTTAAAAGGGAAAATGACGGCTTAAGGGGAAAAAGGCTCAGCTCCTGTGACCTTATCTCACCGTATAAACGTCAAACATTGCCAGACATCAGGGAAGATGTCAGTCAACAGCCTATACACAGCTGTAGCTCCAGCGTTTCTCAGTCCAATGCCAGAACACCTGTCCCAGTTTACTCTGAGTTCACTATCCCAGCGCAGGGGAAATGTAAATATTTTACATTTAAATGGACGCTGTTAAAAAAAAAAAGGGTCACTTCTATAAACTGGCCTTTCAGCTACACCAACCCCACCTTCAGCCATTTAGACTACATTAAAGGAACAATATGTAATACTGACAGCAAGCATTTACAATGGATACTGCAGTCCAAGTAGTAGAGAGAGCTGTCTGCTCCCTCCACCTCGCACTCTGAAGCTCACACAGGTTGCCAGGTTGTGGACACAGAACCTACACAAATGAGTGCAAGTTGTACGCATTTGCCTGGAGTCTAAATAGCCAAATACTTGGCATTTTATTTCACCTCACAAAGCGGATGCCGATGCTTTCTGGACCACATAGACTTTAACATTATCTGTGTTAAAACAATTCGTTTGCTTCCCTGCATGGATGCAGTACGATGGGTTTGCCTGCCCATTCGTGACATATCTGGCAACCCAGGGTGTCAAAATGGTACTAAGAAATTGCCAGTGGGCGGGATCTTTTACTGGCTGTAGCACTGCTGTTAGAGAAGCCGGGTATTTGAATTTAGCATTTGAATTTTATGATTTAACCAAGTAAATATATTACATATTGCTCCTTTAATGGCTTTTCCTAAAGTAACACCAAGTCGACGCTTGTACAAAACATCCATCTGTATGTATGATGGCCAGCATGAAAGTGTTGCTTGTTGCTATGCGTGCAGTTACGTCACTCTTAGTCCTGCTAAGTTCTCCAGCGTGCTCAAAGTACAAGTCTCGTCTTGTTTTGGCTCTAATTGGCATAGCGGTGTTCCCGAATGGCAGCAAGGGCCACGCAGTTCGAGGCTCTGTACAAATGAGCTGAAAATAGCCCTGTGAATCAGTTTCCTCTCATGCCTCACACACATTTCAGCGCTGGGCCTCTGCCAACAACACACGAAGAAACAAATACGAGATGCACGGAGATCTTTTTACGAGTCTCCCTCCATCAAAGTGATTTCACACATCAACGGCTCAGTGTAATTCGATTTAAGGCCTTTTAAGGGGAACCCATTTAACACGCTGGAATTAAATGCAATCAAGCTGCTTGCCTAGACAGGGGCATCTCACTGTAATGAAATTCCCAGCACAATGAAAAGGGCAGAGCATAAACTATTCCATTACTGCATCCGACACCACAGACCGCTCATACCGAAAACCGTTATCGCCAACCGGCGCATGCTCCGCAGGCCTTATCGCCCGCCGCTCGGCCTTCGGGTCAGGAGCGTAATCTGAGACAGGAGAAGGAGAGAGCTAAATGGCACGCTATGATGGGACGATAGTGTGCCGGGGTCCACAGTGCCGCTCTATTTCTGCTCTTAATGAGGAATTCAGGATGTAAACAGGCACTGGACGAAGCCGGACAGTATGGCTCTTATGTGTGTTGGTGTGTTTGTGTTTGTAAAGTGGAGAGAGGGAGCGAGGGGGACGGGCTTCCTTTCCCCAAGGCACCTTGATCTATTGGCCTGTGCAGAGATGACAGAAGAGCAGTTGGAAAACGAGGAGCTTTCAAAGGTCACAAGTTGAGTCCCTTTCTCCTCTGATCTACTGAGGCTTCCGAAACATGATGGAGGAGCTGCCTTCAGGATCCTCCTGTCATTTAAGGCTAGAGAGAAGTCTAACAACACACAGATTTCATGATACATAAATAAATATGCACCAAAAAAAGCTTCACTTCTCAAAATCGGATTCTATTAACCGACGGCACCAAACCCACCTTCAGTCATTGAGACTAAATTAAAGGAACAATATGCAAAACTGACAATATGCATTTACAATGGATACTGTAGTCCAAATTGTGGAGAGAGCAGTCCACTACCCTCACCCCGACCCCGAAGCTCATGACAGCAAAACATTTGCCAAAAGGGAGCTTTCAAGGGTCACAAGTTGAGTCCCTTTTTCCTCTGATCTACTGAGGCTTCTGAAACATGATCAAGGAGCTGCCGTCAGAATCCTCCTGTCATCTAAGGCTAGAGAGAGGCACATAATGAACCGGGGTCTAACAACACACAGATTTCATGATATGTAAATATGCACCAAAAAAAACTTCATTTCTAGAAATTGCCTTCTTTTTTAACCGGCTGCACCAAACCCACCTTCAGTCATTTAGACTAAATTAAAGGAACAATATGCAAAACTGACAATATGCATTTACAATGAATACTGTAGTCCAAATTGTGGAGAGAATCCCACTCCCCTCACCCCAACACCGAAGCTCATGACAGCAAAACATTTGCCAAAGAGGAGGGCCACAAGTTGAGTCCCTTTCTTCATCTAATCTACTGAGGCTTCTGAAACACAATGAGGTAGCTGCCGTCAGAATCCTCCTGTCATCTAAGGCTAGAGAGAGGCACATAATGAACCGGGGTCTAACAACACACATATTTTATGATACATAAATACACACCCATAAAAAGGCTCACTTCTATAAACTGGCCTTTCGGCTGCACCGAACCCACTTTCAGTCATTAAGACTAAATTAAAGGAACAATATGTAATATTAAAAGCAAGCATTTTTAATGGACATTGTAGACCAAATAGTGGAGAGAGTTCTGCCCCCCTTACCCTTTCAAAGTTCATAAGTCAAGTCTCTTTTTTTCATCTGATCTAATGAGGCTTCGGAAACACGATGAGGTAGCTGCTATCAGAATCCTCCTGTCATCTAAGGCTAGAGAGAGAGGCTCATAATGAACGGGGGTCTAACAACACACAGATTTTATGACACATAAATATACACCAATAAAATAGTGGTATTTCTATAAAGTGGCTTCTATAATTCGGCTGCACCAAACCCACCTTCAGTCATTTAGACTAAATTAAAGGAACAATATGCAAAACTGACAGCATGCATTTACAATGGATACTGTAGTCCAAACAGTGGAGAGAGCTGTCTGCTCCCCCTACCCTTCCCCCCGAAGCGCATGACAGAAAAACCTTGGAAAACGATGAGCTTTCAAAGGTCACAAGTTGAAAGCGCTGCCTTCAGGATCCCCCTGCAATCCTCACTGTATTATTTGTGGGGAAACAACGTATGCTTATCATTTCAGTGTGCCTGTGTATTCCGGTGCTCTGAACACTAAATGAGATCATGTGGTCTCCTTAAATTTCCCATGCCAACGATCGACTGATCACACGGTGTTCCTTTAATCACATGTAGGCCTTCATAGTGCGTCAATATCAAAGGCTAAAGTTCAATAAATCATGTACCACTGCCCCTTATGAGCAACAGCACCACGATCACATCACATGGCGACAAAATTATAGAAGCCCTTCTTCGTTTCTGCTGAGGACCCGAAAAGGACCACCTGACTTGAGTCACGCTGGCACATACTCCCAATCCAGCATCTCCTTACGGCAGGTCAACTGGGATGGGCCAACACTACGCATGAACTCATCACATAGAGACCCTGGCTAATGATGAGCAGCGGCTAGGTCTCCGATAAGGTCATCTTGTTCCTTCCATGATGGCAGGGCAGGAAGAGAGACGAGGCCAACGCAGGGTGTTATTTAGGCCCCCGAGGCAGATCTCTGAACTCTCAGCTCTGCATACAAAACACAGCATTAACCGCTACTAGCATATGGCACATGGTGTGTGGAGCCCATTGGGAAAAAGTCGGCTGCTCCAAATGCCTTTCATGCTCCTTATGTCAATTGAAGTTCAGTCGACTCCTCAAGCAAAGCAACACTTAGAACACTAAAGGTTCCTAAATGGTTCTTGGCTTGGTGTACAGTTCTAGGGAAAGCCTTTAGTGAATAGAGAACCTCTGTATGACGTGGGGGATCTTTTAATTTGAGTTGCACTGACACTGTATTGGTATCTGCACCGGTAGATCGTGTGCCATCGTGTGTTTAAGGTGGTAGTAACTTCAGGCTCCTGCAGATGGCGCTGCAGGAGGATGATACGGCTATAAATACCAGCAGGGTGTGAGTGACGGGATCCATAGATTGGGAAGAGGTGCTACAGTGCAGGGAATGTCTCGTTCCATGTGTGGAAAATGGCTCCAGAGCAGATGTTAATGATTGGCTGTCAGGAGTGACTGCATGTGGGCGTGGCCAAAGACCATAGTGTGAAGGAAGTAGCTGAATCTGCAGGTGTATGGAAGGGTGTGGCCATACGGGTCTACCAGTGGTGGCTAAAATCCCAGTCTACAGGGAATTCTATGCAGTATTGTGCCCAGGGAGGCATCCATCAAATCTTAGATCCAAGATGGCCTACATCCAGAAGCTCATGGAGGTATTACATGCTACCGAGACGTTTCAGTCATCTGATCTCATGTTTGGTCTGGTGAGCTTACGTATGTAGTCAGTATCGGTTTTGACCGGTATTTGAGATCCAGGTATCGGTATCACTATTAAAAGGGAAAAGGTGGTATCGGTGCATCTCCACTGAAAGTTTCATAAGGGAACCAAAATGTTTCAATCTACGGCATCCTATGGGGGCTGATTTAGGTGTAGCCTCTTGCAGCAGCCCATAATCAACTATTCACCAGGCTAACGTTGGCTAATGTTGGTCTCTGTGGGTGAAATACTTGGTGTTGAGCTACTAGGGAGGGGAGATCTGGCCTGATTAATAGTCCCAATGCAGCTTTTGTTCTTTGTTTTTTAATCACAATTCATAAACTCTTCCTCACTTTGCAAAATCATACACGTTTCCACCGAAATATATTCAATCAATGTTATCACCTGTAGGACCTCCATAATAGCTGGAGACTGTTTTACGCCTACGGCGAAAAGGCGTTAAGTATGCATGGACAGGTCGGAAGCGCATGGAGGTGTGAAGGTGAAATGATGTTTAAACCCGGCCCCAGAGAAGCTCCTCAAGCATACATGCCTCAAGCCATGGATTAACCAGGAATCGATCACTGGGAACTGAGAAATCCAATCTCAACACCAATCCTTCAACCTCTGGGTCAGGCTCTTGAGTGTTTTCCAAACTGGATTGATAAGCACTCGGTGAACAGTGATTAGAACCTGGGAGTGAACTCGTCCGTGTCTTTATGGATGGATGATGTGGAGTGGGGAAGGCCCGGCCCAGGCCGAAACACAGCTAGCTCACCCCTCTCGTTTGCTCTGGCAGCTCTTAACCTAGCCCTAGCATGGACAGATGTTGTTTGGCCTCCGGGTTTCGGATCAAAGCTACGGGGAATCTGATTAGGGATGTTTTTGGGTGGAACTGGGGTGAATCATGTTCCCCTCTATGAATCATGTGGTCTGATTTGTGCTAGACTTTCACCAGGGTGACGGTGAGGCTGATTGGCCTGGTTTCTCCTCCTGTGTCTGATTGTTGAATGTGGCTCAGCGTAAGATACTCTAGACCTAGATCTAGATCTAACTCTAAATCTAGAAAGACTCAATGGCTTCATTATGAAGCTTCGCTGCAACTCTCACACAGTTGTAGCAATACGTGTAGCAATGCCTAGATCTAGATCTAACCCTATGTTCCCAATGCCTAGATCTAGATCTAACTCTATGTTCCCAATGCCTAGATCTAGATCTAACTATGTGCCCAATGCCTAGATTTAGATCTAATTCTATGTGCCCAATGTCTAGATCTAGATCTAACTTTATGTGGCCAATGCCTGGATCTAGATCAACTCTTATGTGGCCAATGCCTGGATCTAGATCAACTCTATGTTCCCAATTCCTAGATCTAGATCTAACTCTATGTTCCCAATGCCTAGATCTAGATCTAACTCTATGTTCCCAATGCCTAGATCTAGATCTAACTCTATGTTCCCAATGCCTAGATCTAGATCTAACTCTATGTTCCCAATGCCTAGATCTAGATCTAACTCTATGTTCCCAATGCCTAGATCTAGATCTAACTCTATGTTCCCAATGCCCAGATCTAGATCTAACTCTATGTTCCCAATGCCCAGATCTAGATCTAACTCTATGTGCCCAATGCCTAGATATAGATCTAATTCTATGTGCCCAATGCCTAGATATAGATCTAATTCTATGTTCCCAATGCCTAGATCTAGATCTAACTCCATGTTCCCAATGCCCTAGATCTAGATCTAACTCTATGTGCCGAATTCCTAGATCTAGATCTAACTCTAAGTTCCCAATGCCTAGATCTAGTTCTAACTCTATGTTCTTAATGCCTAGATCTAGATTTAACTCTGTTCCCAATGCCCTAGATCTAGATCTAATTCTATGTTCCCAATTCCTAGATCAAGATCTAAGTCTAGATCTAGGCATTGGTAACATATTGCTATAACTGTTCGAGAACAGTGGAGTTTCGTCATGGAGCCATTGAGTTATTGGCTATAACCCAAAATTAGCAATGGCAGCCATTAACTCTTTCACCAGACACCCCCCCCTAATATCTCCATATTGCCTCCACCACCACCACCACAGCAGACCAGACTGAGGCGAGGCTAATTGGGCTCATGCAAATGAAAGACGTGTAAAAAATCCTCTTCATCTTGTGGGAATGAGCCTTGGCAGAGGCGCCAGTGGGTGCCCGTGTTTCATCTGCACCGGCGGCAGTGCAGTGGGAGATACGAGTGCTGAAATTACAGGCACCCCACCCCCCCAAACCGTCCCCTTAAACTAAGAAGACAATGCACAATTACAACTGCGCTCGGGTGGGCTCATTTATGCTCAGCTGATGCCGTGCTGAATGCTGCACCCCATGCTGTTTTACACGACAGCCAGTGGTTCCGACTGTGGCTAGACAAGAAGGAACATAGCCCACAATGCCCACCCCACCACGCTCCTCTCTTCAGGAAATGTCAAGCACCATGGAGCATGTCTTCCTGCAACAGATGGATGGAAGAAGACTTTGAAAAGCTTCTGTTTCCTTTTGACGCCAAGCTTCCAGTCTTAAAGGCTGAACGCCTGCCTGCTAGCGTGAAGCCGATTACACAACAGCTAGAAAGGGCAGGAATTGGCCAGCGATGGGCTCTAGACCTGCTGTAAGCAGCGGAAAGACTTTTATTTCTCATGGTCGGGAAGATGGGAAGCTCCCCCTGACTAGCTAAGCAGCTAACGGACCCCCTGCCAAGGCTCAGCTGCTGAGTGTGATAGCACAAGAGGGAGCTGTGCAAACACAGCCAGCAGCTTTCCCTCCTCCTCACTCCGGCCTGGAAAGCGAGCGGCTGCAGTGTCTGCCCTGGGTCCTTCTCATCCTGTGATCATAACAAACAGACAGCTGAGTCACAAAGAGCCAAATCCCCCAGCCGCCCCCGTCCCATCAGCAGCAGCACAACTACACGGTCTGACTAAACTCGTGGTCATGTGATCTCGGCCTGAGAGTGTACAGTAAAATTGAAACTAGCACTTGAAAAGCTGCGAGTGAATCATCATTCCTGTGCAGCTTGACAGGTACATGACGCCATCAGAACATTAATCACTGGCCTGCAAGCTTAGCAACGGGCAAGCCAGTGTACCCTGCTCAGACCAGCATAGGTTCATATACTGGTTTGTGCTGGTCTAGTGCTGGTTTAGGTGGGCACCCGGCGGTCCAGCATGTCCAAAAGACATACGCAGGCTTTTCTAGCAATTACATGGTACGGTCCTGCCATTTTGATTGGCTGGTCCTATAACCAACCTGCAACCAGATGAACCAACCATCAGAGAACCAATCTGCACTCCAGTTTTTACTGGAACCAATGAACATCCAGAAAGCAGCACGGATCAACTACTGGTCATAAGAAGACGTAGAACAGGTCCTCCAGCAGGCCATTGGCTGTAGCCATGGTTTCCTTCCTTTCCTCAACAACCACCATGCTTATAGATAGTCCCGGTTCCAGCTGGGAACTTTCTGGGGTCCAATCTTGTTTGTTTCTTGATGGAAATGCGCAGAATGGAGCAAAATTAGGTGCACCGGAACCTGTTCTATGTTGGTGGAAATGGATTATCAGTGTTCCAACCTGGGCTGGTGCTTGTTGTTGCACACCGGCGCTCCTCGGAAGCTGTCAGTGTTATGTCTGATTTAGTTCCTCCTGAAATCCATGTTTAGGTTTACAAATCAGGTCCTTGGGTGTGTGCATTCATCACCGAACACTGAACTGAAACCAACAGCAGCCAACACTGGAAATGAAAATAAGGGATGGTCACCACGGCTTCTCTGGGCCATGACCACCACAGGCCGGACTCCTGAGGGGTGGGGCGCGCAGCCAGGTACGGACACACAGAGGAGCTGAGTCCGGTGGGCGGTCTCATTATTATTAGATTTATTGTAACATTAGTGTATTGGGCATTTATGGAAATACGGATCAAATCACGTCCCGTATTGGTTTAATCCCTTAAGAACGATAATATATGCCAATGTATTGGAAAATATAGTGCAATATATTAAATAATACAATGTCATATAAGGGAAACAAGTGCATATATTTTGCATATTATTATATAGTGATAAATATATTACAATATATTGTATAATACATAAGGAATTGCCGCTTTTCATATATTATATGTATGGTAGTAAAATATATATTTCCTTATATATTGTAATATATTTCATTTTATATGTAATAGACATAATATGCATTTCTCCATATGTGTTTGCATACATATATAATTTTATATATGTGAGAATATATACATATATTGCTACATTTATGTATGAAAATATTCTCACATACATAAAACTATATATATTATCATATTTATATATATATATATATATATATATATATATATATATATATGGAGAAATACATATGATGTCTGTTACATATAAAATATACATATAATATATGAAAAGCCGCAATTCCTTATGTATTATACAATATATTGTAATATATTTATCACTATATAATAATATGCAAAATATATGCACTTGTTTCCCTTATATGACATTGTATTATTTAATATATTGCACTATATTTTCCAATACATGGCCATATATTATCGTTAAGGGATACGGGACGCAACATTTAATTTCCAATTAAAAGACGATTCCGTATTTTACGGGACGGGTGGCAACCCTAGACAGACCACCAGTCTAGCAGGGCAGACATACACATCCACACCTAGTTGTTACTTTAGCATCTACAGTTCATCTGACTGCATGTCTTAGGATGGTGGGAGGAAACCCACACAGACACTGGGAGAACATCCATGCAGAACGGACCCTGGACATTCCAGCTAGGAATCAAACTTGGGCCCTTCTTGCTGTGAGGCCACTGTAGTACCCAATGAGCTGCTATGGTTTTATAAATGGTTGCACCTTTGAATAACTCAATCTATGTTTTGAACATCAATGATATTTCCTCATATCTTTTAGATAAGCTTGCCAACGTGTGAATATGGCGAGTTCCGGCCCGTCTTTATTCCCACTCGGAGCGCTGAGTAAAATATACTGGGATACACAGAATATTGCCATCTGAATATAAGCTAATCATATAAGATGTGCATTATTTGATTGAAACATGGCTGGAACTGTACAGCCATGTTCATATTTCAGGCTGTATCCGGCCTATTTACCCCAATCCCACCCGGGACAACTTTGATCAGCTCGTCTAATCACCAAGAACCTCTGTAAAGAGAAGTACATCCCCACTCCACTCCTGACGCTCCACGGGCTAACGTGCATCCGGCCCTCTGTGTTTGCCTTGTGTGGCGAGCTGAGCCGCCTCGAAGCGGTCATCTTCCCCGCTGCTGTCTGATTCATTTTCTGTTCCTCTGAAAACGAGACCCCTGAGGCACGCGACACGGCCGCACCCCTCACTCAAATGCCGTCCTGCGGCTGGGGCTGCTTCGTGAAACTTGCTTCGCGAGGTTGAGATGGTTGCAACTGCTCCAGCAGAGAAAACCAGCACAAGGGCTCAGTTCATTTTTTCTCAGCCTCCGCTAACACCTAACATCCGTAAAGGGTCCAGGGTGTGTCCCATTACAAGGGAAGTGAGACTTTAGAATTCCCGTTCCTTCCTGCCCGTGCTCGGGCCGTAATCTAGGTCTTTCGGATGTTAGCCGTGTGTCCCCTGTAGACACGAAGGAGGTGAGATGTGGCTCGCAGATGGAGCTAAATCAGCCTACTTGCTTGAGAACATGCTACGCAAGACTGCTGTCCTACGCACAAGATGCAAATCTCAAAGCTGGGTGTCCCCCATACAGCTTCACGGTGCTTCTACAGCCTCTGATGATAATCAGTGAACCCTTAGATGTTAGTCACGTTTCCAGGCTAGCCGTCTGACTGGCTAACAGTTTAAGGATAGCCATTTCCTCAGAAAGTCAGATTTTAACTCAGGACTGTTGTTGTTATAGTATATGGAGCTCAACCAGCTTCACCCACCAGTTCACCCACTGGTCACCACCAGCCAAAATACATATCGTAATTTACAAGTACAGCTTAAGAGAGCACCTCGAAATGATCAGTGTCTCTAGGTGTACAGGTTCTGGGTTTGTGTTGGTTCTGTTTGATTCTCTACACTACTGGAACCATGTCTCACAAACTCCAGATCAGATATTGTATTAGATCTGTGTATTTAGAAAATCACTAATGACCTCCAGAAGCCTGTTTATAGAACCATGCTCGCTGTGCGTTTCACCCCAGCCACCGCTCGCCAGTCTCTCTGTAGGTCACCTGAGGTCATCTTACGGTGGGTAAGGGACATTGTACTGAGGTGGCGCTCATCACGGTCAGTAGAGAGGGGGTTTGGCCCTCTGCCAGTCTGTAGCTGTGTTGTCCTGTGTGTTTGCTGCTGGACCTTGTTCTTATGAACCAGACGCTCACTGTACCTGCCAGTAAAGCTAGAACCCAACCTTCGGTTCCTCACTAAGAACCTGCTGTACATGTGGAGATGCTGAGTTAAGAAGAAGCTGGAGTGGGCTCTGATTTCCAGAGCTGCATATTCCTGTAATATACACTCACATGGCACTTTATTTAATCAGCTTCAGCTACCATACAGGAGCACTCTGCACTTCTGTTTCTGATCTGTTTCTCTGTATGTGGCTTCAACGGTCCGGACCCCCACAGGACCACCACAGAGCAGGTATTGCAGTGACACTGACACCATCCTGTAAGCAGCATCCTGTGACCACTGATGAAGGACTAGACCAACACTGCACTGTGCAGCAGCAGATGAGCTATCGTCTCTGACTGTCCATCTACAAGGTGGACCAGCAAGGTAGGAGTGTCTAATAGAGTGGACAGTGAGTGGACACAGTGTCTAAACACTGATCCACTCACACCAGCCCCACACACACTAACACAATGACCCATAAACCAAATAATACCTGCTCTGTGGTGGTCCTGTGGGGGTCCTGACCATTGAAGAACAGGGTAATACAGTATACAGAGAAACAGATGGACTACAGTCTGGAACTGTAGAACTACAGAGTGCTCCGGTATGGTCAGTGGAGTTGATATGAGCTAAAGTGGACAACGAGTATAAATACAAAGTATGAGTTCCTACTGGAGTGCTCAGCCAATATCTAGGCCTAATAGGCTTTGCCATGGTAAGGTACTAGGTCTCTTGACAAGACCTGCTACAGACGGCAAGTAGCATTAAAAATAAAACGGTAAAGATACATTCATTATACCAAGCTCTTAGCCCACTGAACGAGGACGAAGCAGAGACTGTGCCTGTTCTTCTGAAAGTGTCGGTGTCACTGTGACACAACCTTCACACTTTTCACCCTGCAGCATAAAGTCACTTATGGTCCCTGGTTTGCTCCGCTCGCCAGCTCCGAGAACAATCTGACTGTTCTGCTAGACTTCTCCGTGTCCCATGTGATCCAGAACAAGCTCTTCCCAGATCCTAAAGAACAGTAGGCACAGAAGGCCCGGAGGGGGTGGGGGCAGAGAAGAAGCACTCTGCGACATCATTATCGTAGCATGGGAGGGATCATGTTTACTGTACAAATGTTGATTTTCAGATCTTATGATCAGATAGCAGCCGGCCTCCGGAAGGATTGTGGTTACCAGAGCAAAGAAACATCATATGTCACCGGCCACAGTTTCCCATTCAGGGCAGATAACAGAACAGCTAATGCGAGTCAACCATCTGTGGCAATACAGACTCAAGTAGCGCTGCAAACTGTTAACCCTTGCAGCTATGAGCAAGAAATAATTCATAGAAAATGACAACTTGCTTTTATTATCAACATCCAAAGTCTAAAATCTCTGACCACTAGCAAACATGTAGCTCTGTCTCAAGTAGCTGAATTACAGAGAGATGCGGTTTGGGTCAATCAACTGGAGGGATTTTTAGAGGATCTGACCACCTCTTTTTAGGGCAAGAACCTGATAATACTGTGTGTATCATGATACAGATGTCACGGTTTAATATATTATGATATATTGTGATACTGTCAGCAGAACATTCACATCTTTAGGAAAATGATCATGCGTATAGGTTTGCTACTTGTGTATCCTGCCGTGAAAGAGTTCAATGCTAATGCTAACAATAACCATGCACCATTACACAATTTGTATATGCTGCAGTGGAAGGGTGTATTGGCAATGCTAATGTCAGCAGTGCACCCTTGCGCTACTTGTATATGCTGCAGTGGACAGGTGTAATGGTAATGCTACCGTCAGCAGTCCACCCTTGTGACACTTGTATATGCTACAGTGGACAGGTGTAATGGTAATGCTACCATTAGCGATGCACCCTTGCGCTGCACTTGTATATGCTGCGGTGGAAAGGTGTAATGGTAATGTTACCGTCAGCGGTGCACCCTTGCGCTACTTGTATATACTGCAGTGGAAGGGTGTATTGGCGATGCTAATGTCAGCAGTCCACCCTTGCGGTATTTGTATATGCTGCAGTGGACAGGTGTAATGATAATGTTACCGTCAGTGGTGCACCCTTGCGCTACTTGTATATGCTACAGTGGACAGGTGTAATGGTAATGCTACCATTAGCGATGCACCCTTGCGCTGCACTTGTATATGCTGCGGTGGAAAGGTGTAATGGTAATGTTACCGTCAGCGGTGCACCCTTGCGCTATATTTATATGGTGCAGCAGAAAGGTGTAATGGTAATGCTACCGTCATCAGTCCACCCTTGCGACACTTGTATATGCTGTAGTGGAAAGGTGTAATGGTAATGCTAACGTCAGTGGTGCACCCTTGCGCTACTTGTATATGCTGCAGTGGAAAGGTGTAATGGTAATGCTAACGTCAGCGGTGCACCCTTGCGCTACTTGTATATGCTGCAGTGGACAGGTGTAATGGTAATGCTAACGTCAGCGGTGCACCCTTGCGCTACTTGTATATGCTGCAGCGGACAGGTGTAATGGTAATGCTAACGTCAGCGGTGCACCCTTGCGCTACTTGTATATGCTGCAGCGGACAGGTGTAATGCTTGGTCCAGATTTGATGGATGCCTTCCCTGGCGCAATTCCTGAGGAGAATTCCCTGTAGACTGGGATTTCAGCCACTGCTGGTAGACCCGTATGACCGTACGCTTCCATACACCTGCAGATTCAGCTACTTCCTTCACACTATGGTCTTTGGCCACGCCCACATGCAGTCAATCATTAATATCCACTTTGGAGCCATTTTCCACATATGGAACAAGACATTCCCTGCACCACCTCTTCTCCATCTATGGCTCCCGTCACTCACACGTGACCCTCATTCTTGTGCAGTGCCGTCTGCAAGCGCCTGCAGTTACTACCACCTTAAACACGCAAGGTGATCGTTTTTTGGTCCGGTGGGTTTAGTTTCTTTCCTGGCATGCAGAGTGGTCATGTAATGGTGCCTGGTGACTTTCCTATCACCTGAAAGAAGGAAGAACTATCTAAATTGCATTTCCGCACTCCACTGGCTTCAACGGCAAATGTTACTAAAGATAGAGGAGAATTCCCTACTGGCGGCAGACCGGAGCCCAAGCACAGATAAGCCAACGTAACTCCGCACTTCCCTTTCTACAGTCACTAACCTGTTGTTGTTGTTCATCAGAACCATGGCACATATCAATAAATGCTTTATCAGACTTCTTTTAATTAGGGTTAATGGGTTCAACGCAACCACAATGCACTTGACTCACATTCTATTAACAGGTATGTAAATCTAGGGCTCAGGAAGCTAATAACTGAGTCCGCGGTCAGCTGAAATAACTGATCAGATGATCAGGTGTAATAATCTGAAGGGCCGTTCAAGATGCCATGATTCACAGAAACAGGACCGTCAACACCTTCAAAACGAAGGAAAGATGTATGCGGCTCGTGTTTGTTTATTGTACGCACATTCCTTGACCACATTTGGTGTTTCCAGACCTCTGAGGACTCCGATGTTATCACTGCATACACCGTCGCATGTTTACTCAGAAATCCTTAATCAAGCACAGCAGCTCTCCAGGAGCGCTGAACACCAGTACGTCTTCTAACCCTGACCTAACCCAGCTAAAATGGGTGCGACTACACATCAAGGCCTGCAGACACTCCTGAAAGTAAACTGCTTCTATATGGTTCTGCGGCTAGACGTATAGTACGTCCTAAGAAGGGAAGAAATTAATTGGAAGATTGTCAAAACGTAGCCAGTTTCCATAATCGTGCCTGCTGGGTCAGTCACACGCATGGCAGAGTGTGAAACTTGAACCGTTCGCATGTATCGCCATATCATACATACTCATCAAGTTTCATTCCTGACGTTTGCTTCCTGGCTGCCGAATGCAAGATAAGAAGGAAGTGCGGTGAGGCCTGATATGGTTGCGCTGTGGGGCCTAGCAGCTAGAAGAAGGTGAAAGAGGCGGCAGTACGGATGCCTGGATGGAGGTGCCAGCAGAGT
>JAMWET010001593.1:27500-30000 GCA_024036415.1 Prochilodus magdalenae
AGGAAGCTGGATAACAGTAAATCAGTAAATCTATTACATACACCGGTAAATTTGACATCCCAGCCCCAAGCACAACGTAACATGACGGTTATTGGCAATGTTGTATCTGTTATGATTGACATACATTGAGCTACGTTTTTCCCATTGCTGGGACAAAGCGAAAACAGCGACAACTTTTGACACAGGTGTAGTAACACGGTGACCATGTTGTGTGTTCTGGCCAAAGGCATGTTCTATGGCAAAGAAAGCATCATTAGCCGTGTTTAGCAAGTTTCACCGCCATTCAAATCTGCTCCAAATGATCAAATCTCAGAAAAACAAACCATTGTGATGCATATGAAGTAGCAAAGTAATGGCTGTCCCCAGCCCTATATTATATATAATAGTAAGGGAGGCAAATCGTATCGCATTCCGGCGTCTATAAGTCTGAGAGTTGGAAATGAGATGCGTTGGCAAACTCCTGCATTATTCAACAGACAATGCTATATAACAGCCACGTTTGTACCAGTGAATATGAAGGATTGTCTGTTCTGCTCTCCATCTCTCTCTCTCTCTCTCTCCCTCTCTCTCTTACTCCCACTTTGCAATGCTCACGATAGCACGCAGGCACGTCAGATACAGCACAGTGAATAAACAAACCCGTTTCTGTGTTTGTCTGCCCCTGACGCATTGCAAAGCAATCCACACAGCAATTGCGATGCACGGACTAAATTAATTATGAATGGGTTGTAAAAAACGCAACTTCAGGCAAAGCAGAAATGTGTTAACAATAACGGCGAGGCTTGGAAAGCTCTTTCGCAGGAGCTGAGTGGACTGTATCGGAGTGGAAATTACTCATAAGAGGCTGTAAATCACCGGCGACAGTTCCCTTTCACGTGGCTGAAATTGCTTTATGAGGTTTCAAGGGGAAAGCTGGAGGGCTGTAGCTCTTGACAGTGCTTCACAATGAGAGAGACTCATGGGCGCCTTAATGTTCTCTGACATACCAAAATCAAAGAAAGCCATGCAAATTGGGCAAGCAGGTGCAGAGTTTGGTTCTGCTTTCATTTATTTAGATTTATTTGTTTAAACCGACAGGTATAATAGAGAATATTATTCAGGGCTTAGCCTTGAGATGATGGCTGGTTGGGTAGGCAAGCCTTTTTAACAGCCCAGTTTAAAGCGGAATATCTTTACAGGAGCCATAGGTCAGAGGTCGCTATCAAAACGCTAGTAAACATAAAGGTTAGTGTTATTTCCAGGTCAATAACTCATCCAGTCAGCCGTGGGAGTAGCTCGGTCTAGAGGTTAATGAGAATGAAACAGACTGAACCCAAACAATGTATCTCCAGTTTCCTCCTGCTCCGGAATGCTGGTTAGCCTTATTGCTCTCATTTAACCTTGGAAGTGAATGCCATGAAGAGCACACTAGCTAGTCATCCAGAGCACTAAACAGAAATTGATTTGGAATGTGTCTAGAGTTCAGACCGATCGCTACTGACTGTTGAGCCTTGACGGCTCTGCTTACCTCCAACGAGATTCAGAGCTGCCACCTGCAATCTACTGGTCACAAGGTAGCCTCATAAGTAGGTATGAGAATTGAGAACCGGTTCCACATTATCCAATCCATCAATATCATATGCCTTGTAGGATATCAGTGTATGTGTACAACAGGGTCTGATCTTTGAAACCGGGTTATCATCAGGGTTGGAAAACCTATAGGTCCTCCCTTCGGTGCAAGAAAGAAAGAATCAACTTCAGCCTCCAAAGGTGTCAACGGCTTTTATCAATGCCAGCATGTTCAACTGGCAGTGGCACTTTGCAAATATTCATGCATCATGACCTCAAACTACAGGAATCTCGCAACAAGGAGTCGTGGTGTACATGGTTTAGCGGTTCGCTAAGTGTCGCTTCATCTGTGAACTGAAGGCGCCAGCAGTAGCCAGGTTTCCGTTGAAGCGCTATGTGCATTTTTGAAATTTCTGCAGAAAAATATGCAAATGACGTTATAAAATGCTGAATCTTTATGCAGGGTTTTTCAGTGAGGAGCAAAGGAATCATGTAAAAGAGTAATAGAAGGTTTGTTTTTCATTTTTACACATATTCCACATGTCATCAAAAAAAGCAGTGGCGAACAGCGACGTGCACTGCATTCCATGATTTTCACCACAGTGACTGCTTGTAAATCGGTATATAAAGGGGCACAGGGATGGGTAGATAGGTGGGTGGATAAATGGTAGGTATGTAGGCAGATATAGATAGATAGGTGCATAGATAGGTAGGTAGGTACACTACCGGTTAAAGGTTTAGACACACCCAGCTAAATGGATGTTTTTGGTTATGGTGGGTAGGTGAGTATATAAATAGGTAAGTATGTAGGTAGGTAGGTAGTTGTATAGGTAGATAGGTGAATAGGTAAGTAAATAGTTAGATAGGTGCATAGGTAGGTCGGTAGGTATGTAGGTAGGTAGGTAGGTGTATAGGTAGATAGGTGAATAGGTAAGTAGATAGTTAGATAGGT
>JAMWET010001593.1:35000-117411 GCA_024036415.1 Prochilodus magdalenae
GCCGACTCTTGTTTATAGATTTTTTCCACTGTTGTCTAGACAAACAGCCTCCGCACCGGGCAGCCACTCGCAATGACTTCATCGGGCCTTCTCCTGTCACCTCTGACTCAAACCACCAGCTTCTTTCAGACTGGGACTTTTATCTGCATGTGCTGTGTGAACACTGCACTTTCAGGTTCTACAAATGGCTCAAGAAGCCCAGCGAAGCGGGCACTGGACACATGGCATGCAAGGACTCCAACCAGGTACAATCTCACACCGCTGTCCGAAGAGACCAACAGCCTTAGCTGACCTACTGACGTCCTAGCATCCCTCTAACCCCCACTTCTGTCTGGAAGCATTTGAGAAAGACCTGGCAGTGCTCGAGTCAGTAGGACAGAGAGGGGGAGGCAGGTAAAACAGTGGGGTCATGTTTGCACAGCTGAGTAACAATCGTCCCAGCGGCAAGCACATGGCCCGCACCAGATGGAACCACGCCCTTTCTGTCATAGCGCTCTGCCCAGGCTTACAACTAGCCTTAACCCTTAGAAGTGCGCCGCTCTTACTGGAACTCTGATACACAGCACAGTGTTGTGGCGCAGACCACATCCAGCATGCGAGAGTCAAGTCAACATTTATTCATACAGCGCCACACAGCAGCTTTACAAAGAATCCGGCGCCGAGCCCGGGAGTAGGCGGAACTGTAGGCGGAAGTCAGCTTCCTGTTAGTCGATTAGTTGGTGATGTCATCACGTGTAGAATTTAGTAGAAGCAGAAACTGATTTAATTAGGTATACCTGACAGGTATTTTTAAATTTCAACTACAGTAAACAAATAGTCGTTTGTTGCCGTCCTAATCGACATGCATGATGTCACCTGAAGCTTATCCATGATTTCTATCTATCTATCTATCTATCTATCTATCTATCTATCTATCTATCTATCTATCTATCTATATGTATCTGCATGTATCTGTCTGGATGGATAAATTGATGGATGGATGGATGGATGGATGGATGGATGGATAGATAGATAGATAGATAGATAGATAGATAGATAGATAGATAGATAGATAGATAGATAGATAGATAGATAGATATCATGGATAAGCTTCAGATGACATCATGCATGTCGCTTATGACATCCCTTATATATATATATATATATATATATAGAGAGAGAGAGAGAGAGAGATATAGAGAGAGAGAGAGATAGAGAGAGAGAGAGAGAGAGAGAGAGAGAGAGAGAGAGAGAGAGAGAGAGAGAGAGAGAGAGAGAGAGAGAGAGAGAGAGAGAGAGAGAGAGAGAGAGAGAGAGAGAGAGAGAGAGAGAGAGAGAGAGAGAGAGAGAGAGAGAGAGAGAGAGAGAGAGAGAGAGAGAGAGAGAGAGAGAGAGAGAGAGAGAGAGAGAGAGAGAGAGAGAGAGAGAGAGATAGAGAGAGAGAGAGAGAGAGAGATAGCAAAAAGGTTACATATCGTCGCTGTCCAAAGAAAAACAAAAAACAAGTATCTTTAAAATAGCAACTTTACAGGAGAGGCCAAAAACCACTGTTACTGTTAATGTAAGTCAATGGAACCAGACGTCTTTCCCAACACTTTTGGTCCACTTCTATTGGTCCATTCATCATGCAATTCTCACACAGTGTAAACAGCAGCTGCTGTGTTTGAATGATGTATAAAAGTCAAAATGGACAAAACTGGAGATGCATGTTTTTCATTGGACAGCGACGATATTCACTCCATACTCCATCGTCAAAGCTACAGCAACGGCCTTAACGTTCGATCACGGACCTTAAATAAGTTTTACAGGCTCGTTCCTGTGATTTTCCCATTTTCATTCGTTTATTTTAGGCCCTAATGATCCCTGACAACTGAAGCCGTACCCCAGTGACAGTTTAGCACGTCTTTTCCACGACGGCCGTATTAATATTTTGAGCACTGCCCTACTTACAAACACAAGCAGTAGATTTTAAAAAGTCAGAAGCCGCACCTTCAGCGGCATTTCTCAAGCCGTCTCACAGCAGACACGTGAGACACAGACCACGGAGGTTTGAAGCTGGAAGCTCTGTGTCAACCAGGCGTACTGAAAAGAGGAAGTCATGAATGGGTAGCTGAAGAAATGCTGTGTGTGAGCGTGACCTAGACGGAGTGTGTAAAGTGTGTGGAACGGGGTTGGGGGTGTCCTGGCTTCCTGCTCGGAGGCAGGAAGTGACCAGCTGGCCACTGTGTCTCCAGAGCTTTTTACACTGGGCTTTCCTGCATTTCAGCAGACTGAAATAACCCAGCGAGCCAGCAGGCAACGAAGTTACGCACACTGTTACACAAACACATACACGCTTACAGGTGTGCTGCCCCGGCCTCAATCATGTTTCCCAATGGATATTGGGCATTGAAGGGGTCAGTACAGTGCAAATGAAGGTTCTATGACATTAGGGATGGACAATATGTCTGTCACAGAGTGTGTATTTGGACGCTGGTGCGAGTAGCGTTGGAGTACACCTCCCTGTAGCTCAACAGTATAAGGCTAACAGCACTTGTCTACCAGTGGCTGCCCTCCTAGAGCCCAGAGCTGGAGAAACAAGGTGCCAAGGTGCCTCATAAGTTTGAAGTGCATGAACAATATGGGTCCTTAAGCCCCATTAAACAGGGCTAGTTGTGCTTACTTGATGCCTCGTGTGGCATGTAACCTCAGCAGAACCCTGTTTAATAGTGTATAGATACGAAGAAGAGCCATTTAGGGAGCTCTTTGAGTTGCCCCCCCGTACAGAGCATTGACGGAACAGCTCGATCCTGTCCCTCTGCTTGCATTAGCCCGTGTCTTCGAATGTAGCGAGCTCAATAACTCTGGAAAGTCAAGGAGAAGTTCCTAGATCCGTTCCCGGCCGACTCCAAAAGCCTCCAACTCCTATTCTGTTGGTGTGTATCCTTTGTCCCAGTCCATGGGCGTCTAACAAAGCGCGTGCCGGGATCAGATCCACCTCCTAAACTGCCTTTAAAGAGATTAGACGCTTCTCCTCCCCACCCACAACCAGACAAGCTTCAAACAGCATGTTAAATGCGGCAGCACCTCGGAGAAGGCGCTGCACAGCGGGGCTCCCTGGATCCCCCTCCAGTCAAGTCACAGGATTCACTCCAATTCAGGATGAGCACGTTTGATGTTGCGTATTGACAGTTCCGGGAGATCTCGTGCAGGGCTGGTCTTATACGTGTACAGGAAGGCCTGTGCAGCAGCAGCAGCATACTGTACTTCATAACTAAAGGTCAGGGGGTCATCGAGAGGGAACAGCTCAGCGGTGCAGGTGCTTGGCATGTGAAAACGATAGCTCGGAATCTCTCAGCTCCTTCGGAGAAATTCAGGAATGCATATGTCTTTGTTGATATCAGTGAGTAAGGATTCTGGGAGAAGGCCAATGCACTGTAATCCCACTGAGGTGTTAGACCAAGCAATGGGAATACCCTCAGGGTGAGGTCACAGCTCGCTGGCCTAGCAGATTGTCTCAGGACCTAACATCAATACAACAGTCTTCAGACACTCGCTGTCTGTTGCATCAGCTTCGCTGACCACACAGGAGCACTTCTGCACCTCCAGACTGTAGTCCACCCCCACAGGACCACCACAGGGCAGGTACTATGTGGTGTGCCGGAGTGGTGTAACACTGTGTCCACTCACTGTCCACTCTCTTGGAGTGCTCTCCACCTTGGAGATGTACAGTCCGAGACGGTAGCTCATCTGCTGCTTGGTGCTCATCCTCTTGTCCTCCTTCACCAGCGGTCATGGTACGCTGCCCATAGGGCGCTGGAGGTGTCCAGCAGCACTGCTGTGTCTGATCCACTCACACCAGCACAATACACACCAACACACCACCACCACGTCAGTGTCACTGCTGGACTGAGAATTATACACCTCCCACATACCCTAACACCTGCTCTGTGGTGGTCCTTTGGGGGTCCTGACACTTGAATAGACTATAGATGGACATATAGTATGCTCCATAAGTGCTCCTATATGGTCAGTGGAGCTGATCAGCTGGACAGTGAGGGTAGACACATGCTGGGTGAGTGCAGATGCGGTCGGCTCAGGCACAGTGCTGCGGAGCGCGCTGCATAGTTTCAGACTCCCTCGCCTGAACTGGAGACAGCTCCCAAAAGCCACCTCCGCTCTCCAGCGCCGCATGCCATTCCCATCCTCCGCGCTTTCCCTTCAGAAGCATCCGCCTCCAGGGACAATTAAAGGAAAACAAAACACAGCCGAACAACAGCCCGTGGAGCCCGCACGGCTCCTTCACCGCTTGCTCCACTAACCCACATATCGAAATCGCCCAGGCACTCCTCCCCGCCTCCTCCCTCCATATCCCGCGGATTTACAGCACATGTCTTCAATCTAAACGCCGTGCAGGCGCCCAGCAGCCCCTGCGCGACATCCTCTCCACCCACCTGTGTACCGGCACTCCTGGCGAAAGACCACCTTTGCGCATTCCTCACGCTCCCTCGGTGAACGACAGCTGGAGCGCCATCCAGATCCGGCACCTTACCGAGGCTGAGTCCCTCCCGCGCGGGCCGTGAAGGGCAGGCGGAGCTCCGGGCAGAGGCTGGGCGGGACTGAGCCGAGCTGAACCGCGGCTTGCTCGCTGCGCGGAGAGAGGCGTGTTCACTCGCTCTGTGTTTTTTCCCCTACGCGCAGAGAGAGAGAGAGAGAGAGAGAGGGAGAGGGAGAGAGAGGGAGAGGGAGAGAGAGGGAGAGGGAGGAAGGGAGGGAGGTGTCCGCAGATTCCTCCTCTGTCAGCGATTCCAGCTTTTCCCAGGGGCTTTTCCTCCGTTGGGAAAGGGGGCCGCCTGGCGAGCCAACTGGGGAATAGCATGCACGTGTGGTCGCGCTCGGTGTAGAGGCATTAACAGACACCTAGCGCAAGTGCACAGGCTTGGTCTATCTATCCTGCCTTCAGAGCTAGAGGGAAGTCTGATTGTTGTCCCAGAGGAGCCGGGATCCGTTCATCCTTTAGGGATAATGATGAGGGATCAGCATGAAGAGTTTGGAAGATCAGGTCACATGGTGTCTTCTGTTTTAAGGTCAAAATACAGGTGTCATGATTGAACAACCACCTGTGTTTCATCATTTTGTTCTAGATATGGGCTCAGAATGGGTTCTAGGTATTATAGAACACAACTATCCTTCTTCAAAACTGCCTACATGGGTTTATAACAGACCTTATACGACTAAATAAGCGAAAAAAGCTCCAATGCCAGTTAGTAAATGGTAGGAGTGAGGTCACATGTTCACAAATGCACAAACTGTCATGTGACTGCATCCAGGATGTTCAATATAGGTCACTTAGGGAGTGAAGGATAAAGATGTATGAGAAAACATCCCAGTTTACTTAAGGGCTTGTGACGCAAACGTCTCTGTGGGTTCTTATGGGCTAGTAGAGCTTTAATTGATAGAGCTGCCATTTATATGGTGTGTAAATTTCATAATGAATGGACCAACAGAAATGGCCCAAAACTCTGGTTCCATGGACTTGTATTCAAATTAGGTTTTTTGGCCTCTCCTGTAAAGTTGCCGTATTGAAGATACTTGTTTTCCTTTTGACAGCAACGATATTCTGTTTGCGACCGCTGGTCCACCATCGCACCACCCAGATTACTGCGTTCCTGTGTACGAGATCAAACAATTTTTTTTTTATCTCTGAAAACAGATTTTAATACGTGTAGCCTTTAGTTTTAGGAGGCAAACTAAGCCAAAGATTACATACCCTACAGGGAAAGAAGCAACGACTAGGTCTGATATAGAACCAGTGAGCTGAAAAGGATCCTGACACTAAAAAGATTCACTAGGCTAATTTACATAGGATGAGAAACGTAAGAGAGGATAAGTGAATTGGACAGTGAGTGGGAAACATTGTGTTTGATACTTTGTTTAACCACCAGCGAGCCACCCTGAAAACACTGAGCAACACACCATTAGGGCACCGGCTTTGCCGTAAGTGGGCCAGGAGTGGTCCGCTACCCTCTTGATTTCAACGAATTGCACAGTCACCAACTATAGATGGAAGGAAAACAGCACAGACCAGTATGCATTCAATGCTGGCATTAAGACCAGCTTAAACCAGCACCAGATCATCTTAAACATGCAGTAAACCAGCTTAAACATGCATGAGACCGCCTTAAACTAGTATCAGACCAGCTTAAACATGCACTATACCAGCTAAAACCAGCACCAGAGCATCTTAAACTAGCACCAGACCAGGTTAAACCAGCACAAGACTATCTTAAACTAGCCCTAAACAATCCTAAGCCATCTTAAATCAGAATTAGACCATCTTAAACCAGTGCTAAACCAGCACCAGACCGGCTTAAGCCAGCATGAGAGCATCTTAAACTAACTCCAGACCAGTTTAAACATGCAGTATACCAGCTTAAACCAGCACCAGACCAGGTTAAACTAGCACTATACCATCTTAAACCAGCATCAGACCATCTTAAACCAGCACCAGGCCATCTTAAACCAGCACCAGGCCATCTTAAACCAGCACCAGGCCATCTTAAACCAGCACCAGGCCATCTTAAACTAGCACCAGGCCATCTTAAACCAGCATCAGACCAGTTTAAACCAGCACCAGGCCATCTTAAACTAGCACCAGGCCATCTTAAACCAGCATCAGACCAGTTTAAACCAGCACCAGACCATCTTAAACTAGCATCAGACCATCTTAAACTAGCATCAGACCATCTTAAACCAGCACCAGACCATCTTAAACTAGCACCAGACCAGGTTAAACTAGCACTATACCATCTTAAACCAGCACCAGACCATCTTAAACCAGCATCAGACCATCTTTAAATCTTAAAAAAACCAGAGACCAGACCATCTTAAAACCATCTTAAACCAGGACCATCTTAAAACTAGCACCAGACCATCTTTAAAACCGACACAGCTTTAACCATCACCAGACCATCTTAAACCAGCACCAGACCACCTTAAAACAGCACCCAGACCATCTTAAAAACTAGCACCATACGCATCTTAAACTAGAACCAGACCATCTTAAACTAGCACCAGCCCACAGCACCAGACCATCTTAAACTAGCACCAGACCACTTTAAACTAGCATCAGACCATCTTAAAACAGGACCAGCCCATCTTAAACAAGTACCAGACCATCTTAACCTAACACCAGACCATCTTAAACCAGCACCAGACCATCTTAAACTAGCACCAGACCATCTTAAACCAGAACCAGACCATCTTAAACCAGAACCAGACCATCTTAAACTAGCACCAGACCATCTTAAAACCAGAACCAGACCATCTTAAAACAGGACCAGATCATCTTAAACCAGAACCATCCGACCACCAGGCCATCTTAAATTCCATCTTAAACTAGCACCAGGCCATCTTAAACCAGCATCAGACCATCTTAAACCAGCACCAGGCCATCTTAAACCAGCACCAGGCCATCTTAAACTAGCACCAGGCCATCTTAAACTAGCACCAGGCCATCTTAAACTAGCACCAGGCCATCTTGAACCAGCACCAGACCGTCTTAAACTAGCACCAGACCATCTTAAACCAGCATCAGACCATCTTAAACCAGCACCAGACCATCTTAAACTAGCACCAGGCCATCTTAAACTAGCACCAGGCCATCTTAAAATAGCATCAGACCATCTTAAACCAGCACCAGGCCATCTTAAACTAGCACCAGGCCATCTTAAACCAGAACCAGGCCATCTTAAACCAGCACCAGACCATCTTAAACCAGCATCAGACCATCTTAAACCAGCACCAGGCCATCTTAAACTAGCACTATACCATCTTAAACCAGCATCAGACCATCTTAAACTAGCACCAGGCCATCTTAAACCAGCACCAGGCCATCTTAAACTAGCACCAGGCCATCTTAAACCAGCACCAGGCCATCTTAAACTAGCACCAGACCATCTTAAACCAGCATCAGACCATCTTAAACCAGCACCAGACCATCTTAAACTAGCACCAGACCACTTTAAACTAGCACCAGACCACTTTAAACTAGCACCAGACCATCTTAAACCAGCATCCAGCACCCAGCCCTCTTAAACTAGCACCGAGCCACCAGACCAACTTAAACTAGAACCAGACCATCTTAAACCAGAACCATACCAACTTAAACCAGAACCAGACCATCTTTAACCAAACTAGCACCAGACCATCTTAAAACTAGCACCAGACCACAAACTTAAACTTAGAACAGGACCAGCTTAAAAAACCAGAACCAGGACCATCTTAAACCAGCACCAGACCACTTTAAACTAGCACCAGACCACTTTAAACTAGCATCAGACCATCTTAAACCAGCACCAGAACCACATCTTAAAACCAAACCTACCACCAGCACCAGCACTTTAAACTAGCACCAGCCCATCAGTACCAGACCAACTTAAACTAGAACCAGACCATCTTAAACCAGAACCAGACCGACTTAAACCAGAACCAGACCATCTTAAACCAGAACCAGACCAACTTAAACTAGAACCAGACCATCTTAAACCAGAACCAGACCATCTTAAAACAGGACCAGACCAACTTAAACCAGCACCAAATCTGCTTAAACCAGCACCAGCCCATCTCAAAACAGGACCAGCCCATCTGAAACCAGCATAAGACCAGCCTAAACCAGCACCGGACCATCTACACTCTTCTCTCTGATAGCTCAAGCAAATAAATGCTCTTATAACGACACATGCTGAAGAATGAGAAGCAAGGGCGAATGTATCGTCGCTCTTGAAACTTTACAGGAGAGGAAACCTGCCTTCATTCTTATGTAAGTCAATGGAACCATTCCAAGCAGTCTCAGGCCATTCCTGCTGGTCCGTTCATCATGAAATGAGTTCGAAGGATGCAAAATGTCAAAATGAACAAAAATGGAGGGAAGTGTGTTTATTTGGACGGCGATGATGTAATAAGTGAACGTTCAGCAGAAACAGACATGGCTGAAATCTCGGATAGCTTCTTACTCCACGTGTACCGCAGTACGCACATATAACAGCTATTTATATCAGACCCAGCAGTGCTGCTGGAGTGTTTAAACACTGTGTCCACTCCGTCATCTTCTAGTCCTTAAAAATACCTGCTCTGTGGTGGTCCTGTGGGGGTCCTGCCCATTAAAGAACAGGGTAATACAGTATACAGAGAAACAGATGGACTACAGTCTGGACCTGTACACCTACAGAGTGTCCTATACTGTCCACATGGACAGTGAGTGTAGATACAAGGTGGTGTATGCCATCATACCTAAACCTATTTCCTCTCAGCCATTATTGGGACGGCCCCCTCTCTAGCATTCAGTCCACATGGGTGTAGAAGTCACAGTCCAATAAACTGCGCAGTGGCTCGGGGCCATTTGAGCTTTAGCTTATGATCCTAATCAATCAATCTTGGTCTTTATCAGAGCTGTCGTGTTAAGGAGATTGTAGTTTGGGTTTATGTAAACCTTTCTGGCAGAACATCTACAGGAAGTCTGCGCTGACTTCTGCTCATTTGCTCAAAAGCAAGAGGAGGCGCCACCTGCTGTCCATATGCGCACACACCTCCGGCAACTTCATGGCCCCTACTGTGCCTTTACAGTAATTCTACCCAACACCCAATCGCTGATCTGATAATCTCTGGTCAGAGGTCACAAGCACATGCCTCATCACACACCTGCTGCCACATGTGATGTATCTCCATGGGGATTTATGGCCTGATGACTGCGCTGCACAGGACTTTGGACCGGTAAAGGCAATTCTGAGCAACCAGCCCTAAAAATACCCCACTGTGCTTAGAATATAACACAAAGGATGTTATTATAAATCCAGAGCATGAGATCCGGGCCTTCTTTAAAACACAGGCTGATGAATATAACCCCAGCTGAATCAGCATGGGATGGATAAAGGGATGGCATCTCTTCATGTCCCAGCAGAATCATTATCGAATCCACACCAATCAAACAGCCATAAACAATTGGAACACCTTCATTTATTATATCAGCCAGTCATGTGTTAAAGCGAAGTGCTGACCGAGAGGAGCTGTTTGATATCGACCCCACGTCAGTCTGCTTTATGATGTTTTTGAATTGCACTATAAATGCCATGACAACTGCTGTAACTCCCAGACCAAAGGTCTAATGACACTTATTGCTCTGTAGGGTTGGGGTGGGGGGAGGTGGGGGATTTCCTGTAAGTGCTGATCTGGGACCGGTTTTCACCGCTCGAGTCCTGGTATAGGAGAGCGACCAAGCTGATCCCTGACCCTGTAGAATGGGCCCACCATCCATGACCCTTGTTATCACCCTGCTTCTCTCTCTCCTCTCCACCCAGTGCCATAACTCACCCCCACAGGTGCTGGGAGCAGCCCTGCCTTTTCTTTTCAGATAGCTGAAGAAGTGTCCTGAGCTCGACTGCCTCGAGAGGGAACGCGGTGTGCATCTGGGAGCGACCGAGAGAGAAGACCGATACTCTGCTCAGCCATGCCGTCCACTAGGAAGATACTCCACTTTCTCTCCAGTGCGCTCTTGTGCGCTGCCGGTGTGGGAATTCTGGGCTATGGGATATCGACTGACTGGGTCCAGTCCACCTTGGCGTGCGCTCCTGCAGGCACCGAAGAATATAATGGCTCTGCTATTGTCCAAATGACCCTGTTCAATTCCACTGCAAAGAAGATGCAGTGTCCCGGGTTTAATTCTGAAGAAGTTGTTAAAGGTAAGCTTATGGTCTTCTTAAAAACTGATCAAATGATGATACTGCTAAGGTAGGAAAAACATAGGGAATATCAAATCAGTCAGGGTATATCAAACATGGCACGATATACAAAATCTTCGTAAATTTCAAATACGGTCATTTAAAACCAACTAAGGACTAAAACTAACAATACACTATCATATAAAACCGTCTGAGAAACCTCACAAGACAGTGAAGCAGCAGCCTGAATTTTTAAATCTCAAAAATTCTACCACCGTTAAAACCAGGAGCTGATATCAGATTCTTATTTAGATTATCCCATTCCACCTTAAATGATGAAAATGTTACAGAAGCATTCTGGCACCTGAGGCGGTATATTAACTGCTGCACCATTTAAGGTGGAATAGGACATTTCAAACAAGAAGCCGGTGAATGTCCATTACAGAAAACGATTCCAGGATTGAAAGAATAAATGTGTCTGAATCAGTTTATGAGGTATGTGCTCTTTTTGGCGGAGCACATTGAGTCACTGTGTCTTACTGATAAAGGTGTTGAATTTTCCTCATGCTGATAGTGACATCTCTACCAATCGGCAGACGTGTTAGCCTAAAAACACGTAAGTCTTTCAATAGGTTTCTTAATGCTGGTGAAGCCAGCTGGACACTGAGTGGGATATTGTGTCCACAGCGCATCCCATATATCAGTACTAGTGTTCTCCATCCTTCTGTACTTGCGAGGTAACTTGTCAAGAATGTTTTCCCAAGAACACAAGTACAATTTACATTTATGCCATTTAGCTGACGCTCTTATGCAGAGAGACTTACAAGGTTAATCATATTACAGGTGGGCCAATGTAGTGTTAGGAGTCTTGCCCAAGGACTCTTATTGGTGTAGCCCAGTATAGTCAATCAGACTGTGATTAGAACCCAGTCTCCCACAAGTGGTGGTGGCTCCCTGACAGGTAGTGGTGTTATCCGCTGGTGGAGGTTTTGAGGGGTGAGCTTATTTTATTGGCATGTCACAATTTCTGAGGTTTTAATAAACAGAATTACATAACTTTATAAAATTTTAAAAAAGAAGTCTAGTATGGGTAAAATAAAAAATCATGCATTACCAAATGGTCCAATTGTTTCTTTATGCTAAAGGTGTCTATGCTAAGCTAATGTATTGTAATTAAAAGTTTTTTGTTTGTTTGTTTGTTTCTTTAGTATTTGTCTTGTTGAAGACTTTACAGAGTCCCAGAATCCCTTAATCCCTTCTGTTACCTTCTGTTATTCTTTATTTATGTGTAATAATTCCACTTCAAATATCTGAAGACTTGTGTAACTGTATTGATCATTTCATCTGATTGGTATTATGATAATAATAAGCATTAGTGAATATTTTCTCTGTGTCTCTCAGTTTTTGACAAATTGGGGCAGGAAGATGTTGGGGCAGCTGTTCTACAAGGGCTGGTTGTTGGTTTCCTCGCGTTGGCTCTGTTGGGCTCGGCCGGCAGCATCCTGATCACTCTGTTCAACACCTTCAGTAACCCCTATGAAAACTACCTGGGCCCCGTTGGACTGTTTGTCTGCAGTGGATTAAGCGGTGAGCAATCAGTGTTTTTATTCACACCTGTTTAAGTGTTTAGGACGTACCTGTGTGACATTAAGGACAAACAAACGAGTCACCTGCGACCAAACGTACCTGACAGTGTGTAATACCTCCACAAGCTCGAATAGCAGCTGCGATTGGATTGGGCATGGACTGAACAGGTTTCTGGATGTCAGCCACATTAGTGTTCAGACACTCTTACATCACAGAATTGTGCAGTTGGGCCAGATTTGGTGGATGCTGCCTTCCCTGGCGTTTCACTGCTTGTTCCAGGTAGATTTTCAAGAGGATCCAAATCTGGGGATTATGTGGGTCAATCCAGATGTGTGAATGTTCTGTCAACACAAGAACAGTCATCCTGGAAAACAGGGATACGGGAATGTTATGTCCCATAGTAAGATGATGAGCAAAAGGGAAAAGCTGCAGCAGCTCAATGTAGGCACTGTGGTTCAGATTTACTGTCGCCCCCAGCACACCACAGATAGCTCACAGATGGCACCAGCTCTGGTACAAGCACTGGGCACTGTGGGTGGAAAAAAGGTAAGGGGTGACTCATTTTACATCCGGGGCTTCGATATTGAGGAACACCACTTAGCCTGCTGTGCTGTATCTAATCCAAATACCGAACCTGCTCATTAAAAATTGTACTGACAGATGTAGTTGATGAACCACCAATCGGTCTGTGCCTGTTCTGAGGTTCCTCAGTCCTTACTATCCTGTACTGGGTTTAGTACATGCTTATGCTCTTCTCTATATTCACTCTCTGTTTGTTCTTGCAGCCACGTTGGCGTTCCTGGCACTGGTGCTGTACTTGATTAACGTGTATTGGATAAAGATCGCCATGAAGATAGCTAATGACCAGGCGAAAGTAAACCTGAAGGAGAACGGTGTGCAGCTGCTGGTCGGCTTTTACCTTCTGCTGCCCTACATCGGCCTCAACCTGTTCGCCATCCTGCTGGTGTATCTGTACGTGCACGCAGCCTACACGCGGCGCAGAGAGCAGGAGAAGCCCACCGAGGACGCTCCCAAAGATATCATGATGTTCTAACAGCTCAGGCTCATGTCTGGAAAGACTCAGGTTGTAACGGAGGGGAGATCCACACACGCTAGGGGAGCTTTGGTGTGTGTTGATGATTAGCGGAGACATCTGGGACACACCTATTCGTATTTACATGGCCTTTTACGCTTTACAGCACCTCATGTGTGGAGTGAGAACTTGCTCTGCGGTGTAGTGAAGATACAGACAGAGTAAGTGAAGTATGAACTGGCTAGTCTCACACTGTCCCACGTGCAGGAATACTCAGATGTGCTGTTAGTAATTTTGTTTTGTTTAACGCTTGTATTTGTATCTTAGGACACATCATGTAAAGACGTAATATAACCAAGCAGCTTTACAAGGTGATGAATTATCTCTTTATACAGTCGAGTCACATTATTATGACCACTTCCTACTGCCAACAGCAGCAGTGTGTAGCTCATAAAGGAAATGGCATCCTCTCTGTTCATTCATCCATGTGGAAGGCGCTCCCAGCCTTGCAGATCACGGACACCCATACATGCTGATTGTCTTCCCGCAAGACAAGGTGACACGTCACATGGCTAGAAAAGTCCGACATTGGTTGGGAGAGCATGACCGAGATTCCCAAGTACTACCTTGGCCCTCTAATTCCCCAGACCCAATTAAGCATCTGGGGAACCACCTTGATTGGTGTATTCGGCCTATGGATCCTCCCCCACACACACCCCAGCAGCTATAGGATGCACTGCAGTCAGCATGGCTCCAGAAACCTGTGACAACCTACCAGGACCGTACCACTCCCAGCCCATCTAGCTGTTGTCTCTGATGCACACGACAGTTCTCTGGATGGTCATAATAATGTGACATGTCTGCGTATTTGCCGATTTTCTTTTATGCAGCACTGCCTTCATCAGAACTGTAAATATCGATTCCTCCTCATACTTAACACAGCATTCTTATGTACATACAGGCATAACAAAGCAATAAGCCACAAGAGGCCGTGTGTGGCTATACAGGGAAGGGTGTTATTAGGCACAATGTAAAGTGGCGTAAAATCACCTTTCCACCTGATAAAGCTGCAGCAACACATGGCCACGAGTGGCTTATTGCCTTCATAAGCACAGTGGACAACATCAAATGTGATCAAGTTTCTCTGAAAAAGTATTTAAGTTATTATTATTAATAATGATCTATATAAACGAGTATTCTGCCAAGAAATGCATTGTAATGTGTGTATCCTTTAGAGTATGGTGTTCTTGCTAAGCCACTATGGACTGTTGATTGAGGAGAACAACGTTTGGTGACCCATCACTGTATGTTGTGGTCATTTCATGAACTTTCTAACTTTTTCATATATGTTTATATAGTAACGGGCATATCGTCACTGGCCAAAGAAAAACAGGTATCTCCAACATCACAACTTTACAGGAGAGGCCAAAAACCTCATTTAATTTGAATGGAAGTCAATGGAACCAGACGTCTTTCCAGGCAGCTTTGGGCCATTTCTGTTGGTCCATTCTTCATGAAATTTGCACATAGTGTACACAGCAGCTGATGTGACCAAATGAGACATACGTCAACGGATACATGTTTTTCTTTGGACAGCGACGATATGATAACACAGCACTGTTTAATGTATTTGATATATATATATATATATATATATATATATATATATATATATATATATATATATATATATATATATATATATATATATTTATATAATTATTAATATAATTTGGTCATTAAACCACCAACACGAGTCGTATATCACGCCACTGTCCAATGTTCCTCTTTCCACACTGTGGCTGAATCCCAAACCCCTTCCTGCTCCCTACCTAGTGCACTTCCTAGGGAATCTAAACACTGGCTCCTGCAGCCCAACAGCTTATTGTATAGCTGAACATACAGATTTATGATTCAGACACATCCGTATTGCGCTCTGGTTGGTTGTAGAGACCAGAATTTCCTGACCTACATAGTGCACTATTTAGGGCGTATGGAGGCATTTAGGGTTCAGTCTGGGTTTGATGCTACGTCTGACTGAAACATGGACATTTCATTCCTCAACTGACCTCATATGAAGTAACTCTCTCAGTCGTAAGGATAATACGAAGTACAGATGCTGTACAGATGCATTACGCTCTGAGCAATAACATTCGTGGTTGTGCCAGTTGATGCTTTTCCAAAGTTCTTCCCACCTTCAGGATGCATCATCAGGCTCAGTCTTTCCTAGTCTGTAAACCGGGAAATCTCACTCTGCGGACTCACTGTAGATTAGGAGTAAGCATGTTAATTTGTTAACACCCTGTTAACACACAAACACCCTAGAGTTCTAGATAAGAGAATTAGGTCTGCTCCTCAGTTTAACTTCACCAGTAAACCCAGTGGTCCATGCGAGCAGCATTGGAGCCAAAGATTATTCCATTAACAGTAGTCTGGTATATATGGTGTATTTTACATTGCTTCGAGTGTGGCTCGGCTATGCCGACTTTAGATCCAGAACTTTCTGTTTTATGATTATTTTTTGGCACTGATGTTTGTACAGACAGAGTATGGACTGGGAAGTGATCTGCAGTAGTAGAGATTTAAGTTATTGTACCTTGTATTGTATTTCTGGTACCAGCCCCTTTCTCTGATAAAGTTCAGAAACAATCTACTCCAGCTATGTAGCAACTATTCCCCATCATAAACCTTTAAGGCCAAAATGGAATTTGAAATCATTGTGACTGGAATCATTGAACTGGAGTGTTATACATACATACAGACTCCAAGACCGACGTGTGCAGAACTAAAAACCAGAAATGGTTTATTAACAAACAGAGTCAGGGGCAGGCTAAGGTCAGAACCATATAAAGCAAGTAGAGAGAGCGAGCAAGTTTAAAGGGATAGACCGAAGGGGAAAACCAAAGTGGGAAAGCAGAGATTCGAACCAGAGAGTAACAGCATGTGCAATAGGGCAAAAGAGTAGTCGAGGAACGAAGGAAGTCGGAAACCGGAAGTAGATAACGATAGCCGGAAACGCTCAGAACTGCTAAACATGGTTTGGCAAAGCTTCGCAGAGAACGCATGTAAACCACGACCTTAAATACAAACAGTAATTGGACACAGCTGAACTAGAACTCTGACGATCTACAGCGAATCACAGAATCCGAACGGGGGCGCATGGACATGACGTCATCGAGCGTAGCCCTCTGGGAAGTGGAGTCCAGGAGAGCGGGCAAGCCGGGGAGACCCAGAGGCGTGACACATACATACATACATACATACATACATACACACACATACAAGCTCACCGGACAAAAAAAAAACGAATCACCTTGCTTGATTAAGGTGGTAGTAACTTTAGGCTCCTGAAGATGGCGTTCCACAAGCATGGAGGGTCTATAAATCCCTGTGGGGTGTAAGTGATGGGATCCATAGATTGGGAAGAGGTGCTACAGTGCAGGGAATGTCTCGTTCCATGTGTGGAAAACGCTCCAGAGCAGATGTTAATGATGGGCTAAAAGGAGTGACTGGGCATTTGGGCGTGGCCAAAGACCATAGTGTGAAGGAAGTAGCTGAATCTGCAGGTGTATGGAAGCGTACGGTCATACGGGTCTACCAGCAGTGGCTAAAATCCCAGTCTACAGGGAATTCTCCTCGGAATAGTCCCAGGGAAGACATCCAGCACATCTGTCCCAACTACCCAATTCCTTAATACAATAGTATCTGAACATTGATGTTTTTTCAATGTACAGTACATGCCAAATCCAATCACAGCTGGTGAGTGATGTTTTGTCTGGTGAGCCTTCATACATACATTAATTAAAACCGAGCTTTAAATCACCCATTAATTCCACCAGCCAAACTTTTACCTGAACAGTAAACTCAGCATTAAACTATAGATGTTCCTGATTTGCATGCGGATGGTGTAAATGGTCGCATGGCTACTATTCCCAGCCGGACGTGACGACGCGGTGACTGTGAGAAAGGTCTATTTAAAATGCTGAATAAATGCGTTCTATGGAAGCTTTCAGCTACTCATCAAGCTACAGTTTTTTATGGGTCCGTTGCTCATGGCTATCAAGTAAGCATCTGCGATCGTTTTCAGGATGGTATATATACCAGTGAATGAATATGAGAAGTATCAGCTTTAACACTTACCGTTGCTACTTCTACAAGAGTCTCGGGTCAAGCTTTGACAGTGTCCAGTTTAAGCCCTCAGTGAACTTGAGCTATAGCTGTAGCTGCTGTTTTATATCAGTACCAAAGGGCAGGAGCCGGCTGGATGGCTTTAATGTCCATTTGTAAAGGCATTTGTGGTTTAGAAGCATGGTTCAAGCCTGAACTGAGTAGTTACTGTATAATTCCGTCACTTTAAAAGACTGCTTAGTCGGTCACACCACCAAGTTCAATGCAGGCGGACAGCCTAGAGGACTGAGTGTATGAGCATGTGTAGTTTGTCTCTTCATCCACTAGAGGGACCCAGAAACACAGAGCACTAAACTGTGCTGGACTGCAGTTCAGACTCAGACCCAGAACTCTGAGGTATTACACTTTAAGTGTATTAGCTGCTATTAGGTCAGTGTCCATTCGATTAGATAGTGTTAATATCTATAATATATATAATATAGATAGTGTTAATATACCATTTGGCATACTGGAGCTTTATAACCAAATGCAGGGATTAGTGTCTGGAGTTGTTTCTGAAAACTACAGTGATCCAGCCTGTCTCGTTCTGAATGGGATGCCAACTGTGCAGCAACTAGATGGTTTTGTGTTTCTGCTGCACTCAGACAGTGCCACTCAGTCTTTTTGCCTCTCCGTGGGCATAACTGCAGATTCCTGACTATGGCATCGTGTGCACACCCGCTATACTCGATTTTCCAGGGTTGACTGGTTAATTTCCGTTTACATTTAAGGCATTTAGCAGACGCTCTTATCCAGAGCGACTTACAACCGTGCTTAGTGTCCCATTGGATAACATTCCAGCTAGTATGAGAAGGTTAGAGTCTTAAACTCACCATGAGCTCAGACACTGCCCGAACAAGGACCAGTGCTGATACCTAGAGAGATCAATACACAGACATATATAAGCATAAGTGCACTACCTGGCAACCCAACCCAGCGCTCATACCTAGAGAGAGGAAAAGGCCATTATAGGTGCGACACAATAACTTACACATCTACTGGAGCTCACTCACCTAAGTGCATTACGAAGAGACGGGTCTTCAGTCTGCGTTTGAAGACTGCGAGAGACTCAGCTGTTCGGACAGCCAGTGGGAGTTCATTCCACCATCTGGGAGTCAGGACAGGGAAAAGTCTGGACGCTTGTCTCCCATGTGTCTTCAGGGATGGTGGGTCGAGTCGAGCTGTTCTTGAAACACGAAATGCTCAAGGTCCAGATCGGCTCTTAACCATTGCCATATAGAGGGAGGCGCTGGTCCATTCTTGGCTTTGTAGGCCAGCATCAGAGTTTAAATCTGATCCGGGCAAGGACAGGAAGCCAGTGAAGGGAGCACAGCAGTGCAGTGACGTGGGTGAACTTGGGAAGATTAAAGATGAGTCAAGCTGCTGCATTCTGGACCAGTTGCAGGGGCCTGATGGCCCGTAGAGGAAGACCAGCCAGGAGCGAGTTGCAGTAGTCTAGCTTTGAAATGACCAGAGACGCAGAACTGCAGTGCTTCTCCATTCTCCATTAGCCCAACACAGCACCGGTTAAGTGAGAGAGGAAGAGATCAGGAAAAAAACATATGCGTCTCACTGGCACGTAACAATGCACGAGCACTCTGTAAGACTGCGAGCTTGAGGATATGGACCACATCTTATAGGCAACACGCTCAAGTTACTCGTTCAGACTGCACATGTGCAGAAAAGAGGACCCTTACCCCAGCTATGGTGGACTGGCCAAGAGAAGTCTGGTGTCCACACTGCTCTTCTTTCGTTTAACGCTGAATCTACAGGGCTGCCCAAGAAAGATTGATTCAACCAGACACAAACCTGAACTCCCCAGTTCAAGCCCTGCTCATAAAGAAGAGGAGGGTGCAGTTCTTTATCCAGTCCCAACAGCCCAGGTACCAAGAGACCTTAGAAGATCCAAAGGGGCTGGGAAGAGAGGGATGGTCAGGATATGCGAAGGATGGCTTTTGCCATTTTTCAGACCAGGGTCACATTTTTATTCACAAGGGTGGTCTTTGGAATGTGGATGACATGCTTTTGCACAATATATCATTTAATGAAAGGGAGAAAAAAATAATAATGCTAAAAAATTATAATTAAAGTAATTACCATGATGGGCAGCATGGTGGCGCAGTGGGTAGTGCGGACACCTCACAGCAAGAATGGCCTGGGTTTAATTCCTAGTGTCCAGAGTTCTTTTTGTATGGCGTATGCATGTTTCCCCCCAAAGTCCAAAGACTGTCCCGCTCAGTTAGGCTCCAGAACCTCCACAACCCAGAAGGATACAGTGGATTGATAGATAGACGAATGAGAGTGAGCAAGTAATTACCGTCAGCATTTTTAAGGATTCTATGAAGCCATTCGTTTACCTCCTAACCTGCTTAGCCTTCTTGGTCAGAGTGGGTGCTGGAGCCAGCGCTTAGTGGACAGGAACACTTTTGAGGTCATCGCAGGGCAGACATATAGATCCATGCACACACTCACACCTAGGTGGCAACTGAACATCTCCGGTCAGCCTGACAGCACGTCTTTGGACTAAGGTAGATTACCCATGCAGAGAACCTGCAAACTCCACACAGAAAGGGCCGCGGGGGTGGGGATTTGAACCCAGGCCCTTCTTGCTGTGAGGTGGCACCGCTCCCCACTGTGCCACCTTTATTTGGGACACCTTTGGCAATTTCCTTTAGACAACTGACAATTAAAATGTGTATTCCGTCAATCTCATCTCCTATCAAAGTTCAAAGCAGCTGGACGCAACAGTCTAGCGCACTGGCATCTGCAAAGTACCTTACACGTATCAGCAGCTTCTTCAATTAAGATCTAGACACCTGCCAGGCAGAGCTGGCCTGTGACCCCTGTTAAGAGCGTCCGTGACCGTCACATCTCCTCTGGCAGCTCCACTTCCTCTGTAATTATTTGAGTTCACGCTGTTCTTTTTTACCTGTGCGTGTCCATGTTCGTGTGTGGAAGCTAATTAAAGCAATGCTGTCAGAGGCAGGTAGTAACAGGAAGGCCATTCTGAGCATCGGTAATGAGGTGTAATCGCCCAGAGCTGCACCTTTAACTCCAACTCCCATCACCCCCCTCCCCTCTCCAACCTCATCAACACCTACTGTCCTCCCGGGCTCTGCTTTGAGTGGGACAAGTTGTCTGTGTACCGCTGTACGCAAGAGTTTGGACAACTTCGGATCTGGGCGCTAACATGCTCTGGAATTACAGCATTGCGTGCTTCCATAATGACAGAAAAAGGTCCCGGGATTCTGGGAAAAATCCAGTTTTTTCCACCAGTCCAAGGTTTAGTCACAGACACTCATAGAAGGTTCTCCAAAAAGGTTTATCTTAAAGCTTTACTGTAGATTAAAAGTGAAGACATCAAGCTATAAACTAGCACCCAGGGAATTATACAGTCCACCTTAAACCCCTCCAGAATGGAATTATACAGTCCACCTTAAAACCCTCCAGAATGGAATTATACAGTCCGCCATAAAACCCTCCAGAATGGAATTATACAGTCCACCTTAAAACCCTCAAGAATGGAATTAAACAGTCCACTTTAAAAACCTCCAGAATGGAATTATACAGTCCACCTTAAAACCCTCCAGAATTGAATTATACAGTCCGCCATAAAACCCTCCAGAATGGAATTATACAGTCCACCTTAAAACCCTCCAGAATTGAATTATACAGTCCGCCATAAAACCCTCCAGAATGGAATTATACAGTCCACCTTAAAACCCTCCAGAATGGAATTATACAGTCCGCCATAAAACCCTCCAGAATGGAATTATACAGTCCACCTTAAAACCCTCCAGAATGGAATTATACAGTCCACCATAAAACCCTCCAGAATGGAATTATACAGTCCACCTTAAAACCCCTCCAGAACGGAACTATACAGTCCACCTTAAACCCCTCCAGAATGGAATTATACAGTCCACCTTAAACCCCTCCAGAATGGAATTATACAGTCCACCTTAAACCCCTCCAGAATGGAATTATACAGTCCACCTTAAACCCCTCCAGAATGGAATTATACAGTCCACCATAAAACCATCCAGAAGGGAATTATACAGTCCACCTTAAAACCCCTCCAGAATGGAACTATACAGTCCACCTTAAACCCCTCCAGAACTGAACTATACAGTCCACCTTAAAACCCCTCCAGAATGGAATTATACAGTCCACTTTAAAAAACCTCCAGAATGGAATTATACAGTCCACCTTAAAACCATCCAGAATGGAATTATACAGTCCACCTTAAACCCCTCCAGAATGGAAATATACAGTCCACTTTAAACCCCTCCAGAATGGAATTATACAGTCCACCTTAAACCCCTCCAGAATGGAAATATACATTCCACTTTAAACCCCTCCAGAATGGAACTATACAGTCCACCTTAAACCCCTTCAGAATGGAATTATACAGTCCACCTTAAAACCCCTCCAGAATGGAATTATACAGTTCACCTTAAAACCCTCCAGAATGGAATTATACAGTCCACCTTAAAACCCCTCCAGAATGGAATTATACAGTCCACTTTAAAACCCCTCCAGAATGGAGCTTTACAGGAGGAGGAACCAGCTTTCTTACCCTGCAGTGGAGCTGATAGAACAAGGTTTATTACTAAGCAGGTTTTTAATGCTACCCTTGTAGCATAATGCAATGTATAGCTAATAACCTGTATAACTAATGTTACATTAATATTAATGTTAATACTGTACAAAATGTTTTGGCTCTGTTTGGACACTTGGATATGTGAGCTGACTAATGTTTGAATTGAACAATATAATCAATTGACAATTTTTTGTTCATTTTGGAAAATTTTACACTATGAATCATATTACATACTGATCCTTTAAAATAAAAGTTAGGACACCTTTGTTTGGGGCTGTCCTAAAGTTAGGGCAGTATTTACTAAGTTTCATTCAAAGTTTACTTAGAATGCTTTTGTAATACTGGATTCTTACCTGGAGGTCTTTTTTTTCTCTTCTTCAGAATTTGTTCTCTGCATTCGGACTTGTGAGCTTGTCTTAGTTGTGAAGTTGTGGTCGGCTGGCTAATGTTACAGTTTCAGTTAGTTTTGGAATGTTTAAAATAGAAAGCATTTTGCATATTGCTCCTTTAAAGTTAGTGAACTTCTGTATGGGGTTGTTAGGACAGGATTTACCTTGCCTGCTGGTTTTCTTCTCAACCCCAAACTCCCAGACTCTATTTCACATAACCCACCACCCGATGATGTCACTTTCACATGTCTGCCGTCTCCTAATCCCGTTCTGTTTTCTATATCTGAGTCTCCCAAGTATTGATCACACCTGATGTTAATGAAGTTTGTTTGTATATATACTCTTCTCTCACGCTGACCAGTTGGGAAGTATTGCCACTCTGAGTGTACCGAGCGCTCTCTCTGTGATTACTCTTGTGTCCTGCTCTGGTTTTGACGTAGTTCTGTTTTACTGATTTACACTTCTGTCCTTTTTTGGTACTTTACCTGTTCTGATTGTTTACCTGTTTTTTCAACATCCACTTGTTTCTTTACTCTGATCCTCTCTTACCCTTCTGTTATGTCCGCCTTGCTCTTATTGCTGCTGTGTTCAATTACAAATCTGTTAAATAAACCTCACCTTGATTTTAACTCAGTGCTCGTCACAGTCTGTTTGTCCATCAACACAGGTTTCTTATCTGAAAGGATTTTTTTTTTATTTTCTTTTGGTGGGGGGTTCAGGATATGTCCTCTATTGGGAAAACTGTAAGATGGCTAATATTTAAATTATACAATACAATGACCGATCGCTAATAAACAATTTTAGTTCATTTCAAAGTATGTTAAAGTACAAATCATTTTTGCATATTGCTCCTTTAAAATAGAAGTTAGCACACATTTGTATGGGGTTGTCCTAAAGTTTGAACAGCATTTCGGAAGACTGTTATACTGTACTAACTATGGTCATAGACACAGTCCTAACCTCCAGGTGTCCTGGTGGCTAAACAAGTCAGAGTTAGGACAGTATATAGAATGTTTTTGTATTAGACTATCAGTGTAATCAACAGTGTAATTTGTTGTTGTCAAGCTGAAGCTTGATAATCCAGCTCACTGAGGAGTACAGCATCAATAAGGATGACTTATACAGACTGGTTTTCCACTAGGAGCTCAGGTTTTCTGTGTGTGAGTGTGTGTGTCTGCCCTGTGGTGAACTAACAGCCTGTCCAGGGTGCTTCCAGCCTTCCAGCCAATGAGCACTGGGATAGGCTCCAGCATCCTCCGCGACCCAGAAGTGAAATGAATGAACAGGTTTATTTTTGTTCATAAGAAAACCCACTCCTGCGCATATATCGGCACCCAGAAGGAATGAGACCACTACGGTCTTCGACATGGCCAAAGGCAGCCTCTTCTTTTAGCCAATCATTAACTTCTGCTTTGGAGATATTTTTCTGAGGCGATGCTGAATGTCACACGAGCATAGGTAGACGAGGAAGCAGGACGTAAACGCAAGTAGTTTAATGTAACACAAACTAACAAAACCGAACCAAAGACAGAAGCAAACCAAAGGAACAGGAAACAGGAGGACAAACCAAAAAAACAAGGATTGAAACAAACAACCAGAAACCAAACTAACATCCAACAAGATACCAAACATACTACATGAACACAAAACACCAAGCAAACACACAGGGGACAACAGGGCGTATAAATGAACACCGACTAACAAGCAACACCTGGGAAGGGGCGGGGCTACAAACACGGGACCTAGAGGGCGGAGACAGGAGGGGCACATGACCAAAACAAACAGACGAACATGGGGCACGACAACAAAGAGCTCATGGACAGGGACAGGCAGACAGACGTAACACTGAAACTACTAAACTCAGTTTAAGAACTGTCCAGTGCAAAGTGGAAGGACAGTGGGAAACAGCATCTTGTGTGTGTGCCTGGTTTGATGTCAGCGACTCTTCAGAGCTTCTTTGGCTTAGAACGCGCTCGTGGTCAACATGAGAGATCATAAATGATGATGATGCGATTTTAAAAAAACACTTTCAAGCAAAGGCTGATGGACGGTTTGGAGACGGCATGCCGGTATTACTGTCTGAAAGTCTTTGATAGGTTTAGCTGTTGTGTGGTAGAACGTTTTTACTACGCCTGTAGATAGTAGCTTGTTTAGGCCTTTTGTTTTTGAGGGCTCTTATGTGGATCCCAGGAGAAGTAGCAGCCATTTCACGGAAGCTGATGAGGATTCAAATAGTGGATAAAAGAAAAGGGAAAAAAGACTACAGAGGATGCTAAATGATTTTTCACTTATGACGCAGACTCTGCTGGAGCTTCTCCTCTGATCTCCTTGCTGTGCGCCTTAAATGGGCTCTCCCGAGCGAGCACTCAGGATCCAGATATGGCTCCATCCACTTTACGTCGTCCTGAGCTTGGGCAGGCTTTTGTCTGGTGTAATAGCATCTGTAATTCTGATATGCTGGATATGGACCAGCATATGTAAGTTCACTGGTGGCTTATTTACCTAGAGCTCATTCACTCAAGCAACTCTCGATTCCCTCTCTGATATTTTTTTGATATAGTGGAAATGGGTTCTGTGGTTAAGGTGACAGTACATTTGAATCACAGTTCATACACTGAGCTGCTGGACCACCAGGCTTGGCATCTTGCTTATCATCTAGCCTAACCTAACTTTCCTGTATCCCTGTATTCCACACAGCGTGTTCACACAGAGCTGTGACTCATTGGCATAATGAACATTCAGGAGCATTCACACATCTGGACTTGTTCCGCAAAATTCCCAGAATTTGATCCTATTGAGATTCTGTGGGACTATCTGAAACAACCAGTAAAACGCTAGGGAAGGCCGCATCCACCAAATCCAGCATCCACCTTATCTTTCTTTTTTATCGTTCCCAAATTGACATATAACTGGCACGTCATGGTCCTCATTCACTTACAGACCCAAAGACAGACAGACAGACAGATAGACAGATAGATAGATAGACAGATGGATAGATAGATAGATAGATAGATAGATAGATAGATAGATAGATAGATAGATAGACAAACAGATAAACAGATAGACAGACAGACAGACAGACAGACAGATAGGGCAAATACAGTAAAGAACAATAACACAATAATAGAATATATACATAAATAAAGAGAAGAAGAAAAAGAAGTACTCTAATAATAATAATAATAATAATAATAATAATAATTAGAACCATGAGGGACAGAGGTAAAACTGTTATGAAAGTCTATAAAGAAAATAAAGTGACTATATAAAGTATACTGTCGTGAAAGTATCATTACCATGGAGAATGTATGTACAATAACAAACATAGAGCATAAATATGTACTTCCACATTCACAAGTCATCTAAACCCGTCCAATCAGAAGCCAGATGACCGTAACGGGGAGCTGTACACTGTAAACAACAGTACAGAAGGTTTTATAAATAAATGTGGGATCTTATAGGGCATAGACAGAGTGGCAGTGCTCAGTGATATGACTATGGCTCAGTGTACTGTGAAATGGTTAGCTGGTGTTCAGGAGTTGTACAGTGTGATCGCTGCTGGTACAAACGATCTCCTGTAAGCTTATAGCATGCTTAAATTCAAAGTTAGATGACTTTTCAAGGACACCAGTGAGGAGTTAGACTCGATACTTTGGGAGACATTCAAAGCCGTTATGCTGGTCAATATTGTGGCATTGGAATAAAAGGGGGAATAGAAGGTTGGAAGAAATATGCTTCCAATACTTGATCACAGACTTACAGAAACTCTGCGGGAGGAGAGTCTGTCCCGATTTTCTTATGGCTCCAGTATTATGAAGTACGGGTTGATGCAATTCAAGGTCCTGTACAGACTCCACTACCGGAAAACCAGACTAGGTGTAACCTATCTTTGTATTGGTCTCTTTGTGACAAATGTAAACTAGCGGATGCTAACTTGGATGGCTCATCTGTTCTGGTCCAATATATTAGATCTACTGGGCACTTGTGCATCACCTGATCCTTGTATTGCAATTCTTGTATTGGTTATTCGGATTCTATAGCTGCTTTTTTCAGGACCAGTATGGGTGCAGCCAAAAAGATTATCCTCCCTAACTGGAAATCATTCCAGTTCCTTGTTTCAAATGGAGCGACTGAGATGCTGGGATAGAAAAGCTCAGGAGCATTTTCACTTGATGTTCCCAGATAAGCTTAAGGGATCTTAGAGTGGGTGGAGAATGGGTGGCTGTTAATGCGTGTAGTTAAGTGGCTAAACATTGATGTGGCCTACAACTTGTCCAGTCCATGCCACATCCAGTCTCAGCTGTTATTGGTGCTTGTGGAGCTGTTATGTGCTATGAGTATGTTTCAATCACAGGGGACTTATTTTGTTATCCAGTGAGTTTCTATTCATCTTGGAATTATGCAGTCCAAAATGGAAACTTGCAGGAGGATAAAACAGCTTTCTTAACGAGGTTTGGAGCAACTGTCTATCATGAATATTCACTAAACTGAAAGGAGAACTAGAGTTTTTGCACTGTGCTGGAAAAGAAAGAAATGTTTTTACACCACTAAATATATCGTCACTGTCCAAAGAAAAACAGGTATCTCCAAAATGGCTACTTTACAGGAGAGGCCAAAAACCTCATTTAATTTGAATCGAAGTCAATGGAACCAGATGTATTTCCAAGCTGTTTTGGACCATTCCTGTTGGTCCATTCTTCAAGAAATTCCCACACAGTGTAAACAGCATCTCATGTGATCAAATGAGGCGTAAAAGTAAAAATCAGCAAAAATGGAGATACATGTTTTTCATTGGACAGCGATGATATATTAGAGGTGGAGATATGGAGAAATATCATACTGTGGTACATCACGAGCATATGTGGTATACGTGTTGTTTCTGTTGGAACTTTAAGATCACCAACAATATCCATTTAGTTGGGTGGTTCCAAACTTTTGATCAGTAGTGTACCTCAGCAGAACGATGACGTGTTTGGTGTAAGGTGGCTTATTCGAGCTGATCGTCCAGAGAGCTGAATTCCATCATCCCTGCTGTAGTAATTAAAGCTGGCGAGCATTATTTCTCCAAGTTCATTGATTCCCGTTACTTGAAATCGTTACTTGATCATCCCTGCTAGAAAGTCTTTGGTAACGTAATGGACAAAAACCTTGAGCTTCCAATGGTCTCAACACTCAGTAAATGAGCGGACAAAGTGACTATGTATGGAAAGCCTTTCCCTTAAATCTCTTTACATAGGGAGGTGTTATGGGTTACACTTGCAGGGCTTCAAACAGCTGAACAACACTAAGCAGGTTAATTTTTTTGGTTAATGTGAGACGGAATCTTCTCTATATGGTCTAAAGTTAAACCCTATAGATCCATTGTGCTATAGACTCGGCCTAATCCTTCCTCAGCCACACATTACCCAAGACCTCGGGAAACTGCTAACAAGCTCTATAACGGCTTTACATGGTATCCGTTCTCATTAAAGCAGGCTGAGCAGCCCGGCAGGGAGCAGGAAGTAAGACTGACTACTTCTGAGATGGGGGAGTCTTTTTTTTTTCCACTGGTGGTCTCCTACCTGGTAATAACGGTGGAGATCTCAGCACCTATATCATTACCAAGTCATTAAAACTTTCTCTGTCTTTGTCCAAATTGTTAAAATAAGTGTTTAAGTAAAGTCTAATAAGATTCGACTGCAAGTACAGATCCGCACTTTGGCATATCTGGTCTGATTTTTGATAGGTTAGATTAGATTTTTAGGAAGGAATGCAGATGTTAGAAAATACAGTGGTGTATAAACATACAGTAATATTCATATATTAGTGGAGATAATACACTGGAGGTTGTATATACAGTAAAAGCACATATCGTCGCTGTCCAAAGAAAAACAAGCATCTCCAAAACGGCAACTTTACACAAGAGGCCAAAAACCTCTTTGAACTTTAATGCAAGTCAATGGAACCAGACGTCTTTCCAAGCGTTTTTTTGTACCATTTCTGTTGGTCCATTCATCATGAGATTCTCACTCAGTGTAAACAGCAGCTGATGGGTTCAAATGATGCATAAAAGTGAAAATGGACTAAAGTGGAGATACATGTTTTTCACTGGACGGCGACGATGTGTTGTGACGTGTCGGGCAGTTTCCACCATCCGCTGGAGCACTATGTGGTCAGACCCATCACTGTGTCATCCAGAAACTTGATTATGCTTTTGGAAAATGGTCTAAAATGCGATTTCGTGCAGATTTTAACAGATGTGGCTCAGTCCGGAAGCTCTGTCCGCTCAACCCGAATCTCAGAGTGTCTTTTTAATCATGCGACCAACCGTGACAACTGTGACAACAAGTCCAGGCTGATGGAGGGTGAAAGGGTGATGCACCTCCGTCTCTCTCCTGCCTCTGCTTATGAAAATCATGTGACAGTTTAGTGATGTCCGGATACACAGATCCGATCTGATCACTTTGGAATAAATAATGTTCTGGTCAAAGAAAAAACTACACTCAGAAGGAGGTGTGGGATTGCGGTGGTGTTAGGAAGGAAGGTAAAGGTGACCAGGATCAATAACTGGTGATAAATGTAGACTGAAATGATCAATATTTATTAAGCTACACATACAGAAGTCTGTCTCTCAGTATGGCGTCGGGTCTCCGTATGGAGTTGCAGAGGCTCCTTATGGTGTCCTGTGATAATCCATCCCATGCAGCTTGAATATCCTCACACAGTTCTATAAAAATTGTTTCCCTGGTCCAACCTAAAAAGTTACTGCACTTGAATTAGGTCCACTCATCCTAGAAAATGGACTTTGAACAAATTATAATTCCTTTGTGAGTTCCTGCAGATTGTGCGGTAGGGGTGGAGGTGGAGTGACACCAAGCCCCCATGCATCCACAACACCATAGCATTCTTTGGTGACGGTGGTGTGGTTTTAAGGACAGTCGGTCTGCATGCATGTAGACCTGTTCCATGCAGACATCCACCGATGGTGCTGGCACTAACAGGGTGGAGGACATCACTGATCGCTGAATGTCTGCAATCGTGGCTGTTGAGTCAGCGATATGGCGATAGGGATCATCCTTGCTTATGTCACATGTGCAGTCGAGCCTGAAAGCTGAATCATCTGCATGTCTCACAATTTCAAACATACCCACCAAGTTTCATTCCTTCTGGGTGCAGCTATTTGACAAAGTCACAGTCATCTCAAAGGGTCGGCCCTGGTTTTGACCTCCTACTTCTCCAGAAACAGGATCCATCCATGGTGTGAACAAACGATTGATTCATTTGTCAGCATCAAGCGCTGCAATCATTAACAGCTGTGGCGATCGCGTCTCTCAGGTGGGCTCACCGTAGAAAACTGATGTGTGCCATCTTTCTCCAAGCGCTACGTCTGCGAAAAAATTTATGAAATATTTTGAACAGCTTGGGAATGGTTTGTAATTTCCATTTGTAATGACATTCAAATGTCTGGTTGTCAGTAAAAGGAAAAGCCAGCTCAACATCTAGTGTCATCCCCTTAGTGCCAGCACCATTGGCAGACGGCTACTACATGCGCAGACCATCATGGGGTCCCATTTTTGTCTTAGTGGAAACAACCAACGAATCTGTGTGCGGAGGCATTGTAGTCAGCGCCAAGATGTCTGGTTTGTTGTCACTCCACCCCTACCGCACCATCTGCAGGAACTGTGTGAGGATGTTCAAGCTGCATGGGATGGATTATCACAGGACACTATTAGGAACCTCTACAGCTCCATACCGAGACGTCTGGCATGTTGGGTTAGCCATACTGAGAGACAGACTTCTTTAGGAGTAGCTCAATAAAAATGCATTATCATTTATGGTTCCTGCTAATCTTACTTACTAATCTGGATGTTTTCTTTTAATGATGAGTGTTATGCACAGTCTGGAAAAATCCCACTCCTAAAATAGACTTGTCACATGGCAAGAAAGAAAACAGGTACCATGTAGAGAACCAATTAAGCACACTTCTATGAGTGTTCATGGTCCATAGAACCATCTTCTTCACTAAGGAGCCATCTTCAAACTATGACCTTATTATTTTATGTAATATATCCCACATCTATAGACACAGAGATGACAAGCTTCCTTACCTAACTTAGACAGCCCCAGTGTGCAGTTTGCAGCCTCACTGAGACCGGCTTCGTCTTCTTCCTCGATCTCAGGAGTCGCATCCAAACACACCTTTAAAAACGTGCGCCAGAGAGGAGAGGAAGTGCTCATTAGTAATAGACAAGGTTCACTCAGCACGTGCCCAGTTTTCAGCTTCTTAAACTGGGTGTCTGTGATTTTACCAATGAATAGAAGTCAATTTTATTCCTGACCTTTAAAAAAACATTACTATAATTACCTTTCAGAAACATCAGAATACAATAACATTGAATATTATATTTGACTTCAAGTATCTGGTTAAAGGGACACAACTGCAGAATGACTTTTAACAAGCGCATTGTTGCTAGGAGATGACCGCATCACCTGACTATCATGCAGCGTCAAGAAATAAAAAGGTCTGTGTCTTGCACAGAGCTTATAGTCATATTCCAGCTCCCCGGCACATCTCTTGCTCTCTGGCACATCTCCGGCTGCCCAGCACATCACCAGCTCTCCAGCACGTCTCCGACTGCCCGGCACATCACCAGCTCTCCAGCACGTCTCCGACTGCCCGGCACATCACCAGCTCTCCAGCACGTCTCCGACTGACCGGTACATCACCAGCTCTCCAGCACAACACCTGCTGCCCAGCACATCACCAGCTCTCCAGCACAACCCCGGCTGCCGAGCACATCACTAGCTTTCCAGCACAACGCAGACTGCCTAGCACATCACCAGCTCTCCAGCACAACCCCGGCTAACCAGCTCTCCAGCACAACCCCGGCTAACCAGCTCTCCAGCACAACCTCAACTGCCCAGCACATCACCAGCTCTCCAGCACATCACCAGCTCTCCACACGTCACCGACTGCCCAGCACACCACCAGCTCTCCAGCACAACCCCGGCTGCCCAGCACACCACCAGCTCTCCAGCACAACCCCGTCTGCCCAGCACACCACCAGCTCTCCAGCAGGTCTCTGACTGCCCAGCACATCACCAGCTCTCCAGCACGTCTCTGACTGCCCAGCACACCACCAGCTCTCCAGCACGTCTCTGACTGCCCAGCAGACCACCAGCTCTCCAGCACGTCTCTGACTGCCCAGCACATCACCAGCTCTCCAGCACGTCTCTGACTGCCCAGCACATCACCAGCTCTCCAGCACAACTCTGACTGCCCAGCACATCACCAGCTCTCCAGCACATCTACGACTGCCCAGCACATCACCAGCTCTCCAGCACGTCTCTGACTGCCCAGCACACCACCAGCTCTCCAGCACGTCTCCGACTGACCGGTACATCACCAGCTCTCCAGCACAACTCCGGCTGCCCGGCACATCACCAGCTCTCCAGCACAACCCCGGCTGCCCAGCACATCACCAGCTCTCCAGCACAACCCCGGCTCTCCAGCACGTCTCCAGCTCTCCAGCACAACCCCGGCTAACCAGCTCTCCAGCACAACCTCAACTGCCCAGCACATCACCAGCTCTCCAGCACATCACCAGCTCTTCACACGTCACCGACTGCCCAGCACACCACCAGCTCTCCAGCACGTTTCTGACTGCCCAGCACATTACCAGCTCTCCAGCACAACTACGACTGCCCAGCACATCACCAGCTCTCCAGCACATCTCCGACTGCCCGGCACATCACCAGCTCTCCAGCACAACCCCGGCTGCCCAGCACATCACCAATTCTTTGGCACATCTCCAGCTCTCTGGCACAACCCTGGCTCCCCAGTACATTACCAGCACTAGAGCATATCTCCAGCTGCCCAGCCCATCACTAGCCCTCCAGCACATTTCTAGATGCCTAGAGGATCTTCAGCTGTCCAGCACATCTCTAGTTGTCTAGTGGATCCCCTGCCTTCTGGAACATCTCCAGCTCTCTGGCATATTTCTAGCTGTTTGGCATATCTCCAACTCTCTGGAACATCACCAGCTCTTTAAAAAACATTTCCAAGAGTTCGCCATATTTCTCCAGCATACCTCCAGCCATCTGATAGATCCAGCTCAAAGGCCACCTGCAGCAGATTTTTAATCCATCTCCAGGTCTTTTCCAAGATGAATTCTCCAGAAAGGTACCAAACTAATTGTGCTAATTCTTCATCACCATCTTTCATTGGATCACGGGTGCCGTTTCCATGGCCTCCTGATGTGGCTTCCTGCCAGTTTTGGAGTGTTGTTCACAATGAGGTCTTGCTGCACGCCTCCATGGTTTGCATTGTAATTTTCTTTCTGGCCTCCTTAGTGGTCAACACGTACCTGCTCGTGGGACTGGGGCACTCAGAAGCTTTCTCCTGGCAGCCCCGCTACATGCTGCTGAAGAACCTGATTGTGAGTGACCTGCTGCAGTCGTTGACTCTGGCTCCCTCTATGCTGTACTGCCTGATGCACCGTCAGACTCTGAGTTTTGGCAGCTGGTGTTTAGCCCAGTACTTTACCTCGGTGCTGGCCATCATCAGCTCGCTCCTGACGGTCACATGCATGTCTTTGGAGCGTTTTGTGTACATATGCTACAGCGTCCATTACTTGCCAATTACGAGGAGTGCACACATGTACATTTTCCTGACTTTAATTTGGCTGCTGGCCTTGACAGGAGCTGGCACATCTACTCTTCTGGTGCTAACAGGAGGAGTTGAGTTTGGACATGTCACCTCCGGTATTGTGTGTGAGCTAGAGGTTGTGCAGGTCCATATTCAGGAGCCTCTGCATTTTGAAATCTTTAACAAAGTGTACATTGGCTGCTTGCTTTGCATCTGTCTGCTTGTATTCCCTTTTTCATACGGCCGCATGTACCAAGAAGCCAGGCAGGCACAGGAGCCCTTTCAGCAGGACAGCGTCCATGCTCGGGGCACTGTGGCTTTCTACCTTGGCATCTTTTTCCTACAGTTGTCTCCATGTACAATTACATTTCTCACCATGTTTGCAAAAGATGTGGACAGCCATTTGATGCTGGCGATGCTAGTGTTGGTTCCGCCATGCATCAACCCCCTGGTCTACGGTATGAGAAACATAGAGGTGCGGCAGGCGTTGAAATGTCTGTGTAAATAAAGGAAGTGTTAGGAATTCTTTTTCAGCCGAGCTTTAAAGCTGAGAAGCCCCCTACTGGAGCAAGTGGTGGAGCCCTCATCCCTTTAATAATTGAATGCAAGACTAGAATGGAATTTTGACAATCACATCACACACAATTCAACTTTATCATCATTATACCAATACAGAGATGTACAGTATAACGAAACACAGTCAGGCTCCTTCTCCAGTGCAGTATAAGAATATATGTGTATAATAATAATAATAATAATAAATAGTTCAGTGTATAATAATAATAATAATAATAATCATAATAATAAATAGGTCGGTGTATAATAATAATAATAATTATAATAATAATAATAAGTAAATAATTCTGTGTATAATAATAATAATAATAACTAGAAAAGTGCATTGCGTGGGGTGGTTGCACAGCTTGCTCAGTGAGGAACAAAGGATAAGTAAACAAGTGTGTGTCAGTATAACTGTAGATTAGCATCTGGGGGGCCTCCCCTTAGTGAGTACGTGAAGTTTGGAGGCTCTCGGGCGAACGGAAACGTTACTGCTTGGTTTGGGTGGAAAATGACACGGACTCTATTGGAGGAACGAGGGATGAATAAACAACAGATAGACGAGTGTGGGTGAGTATGTGACGTTTTCTGGTTCTCAGGCGAAGAAAACAGCCGGGTTTGGTTTGGGTCGAAAATGACTGGGACTCTATGGGAGGATCGAGGGATGAATAAATGATAGATAAATGGAGTGCAGGTCAGTATGGCTGTGGATTAGTGCCTGGGGTCCTGCCCTTAGTGTGTATGTGAAGTTTTGTGCCTCTAGGCTGAACAAAACCGCCGGCTTTAGAGGGGTCCAAAAATGACTGGGATTCTATGGGAGGAACAAGGGATGCGAAAAAAAGGAGAATCTTTTTCAAACACTGGTCAATCAAACACTGTATTCCTGCGCCCTGAGCTAGTGTATCTGATTTGGTGTGTCTAGGTTGAGCAGAAGTAGGTTAGATAGGCACGTGTTTTTCGATCCTATTCATTCTCTATGGGAAAAAAATTCCGAAAAATATCCGATTAAAAAGCTGTATACAAGCGCACATCAGCGTATCATACTGGACAATCTGGAACGGAGTCAGTATCTCGAAAGCTGCGGGATGAGTTAGTCGGCAACGAAACGGGAGAAAAAGAAAAATCGAATGACAGTAGAGTTGCGCATCGCTTTGCCATAATAACACTAGTGTAGTGCAAAGACTAATAGACAAAAAAACCCAATGTGCGTAAAGGGTTGTAAACAGTACAGACATATAAAGTGTACAGTGCATATAGTATAAGCAGCTTATGTTCAGGTAATGGCTAAATTGCTCAGTACAGATGTTAAATATGGTGATACAGTGTGCAAACCAGATGCTGAGGGAAGGATTATTATTTGTTGAATTTATCGGCATGGTCAACACCATCATCAACAGCAGCATATCAACAGCAGGGTCCACTCAAAGAGAAGCCATGTCATTGGGTGGCTAATTGGTCATGTGAGCTGGTGTGGCTGTATGGCTTGAAGCTGAGTGTCCTGCAGGTTTTGAACTCTGGCTCCTGATAGTAAATCCCCCGATCCTTACCATTGGACATCCTAATTCATTACTGTTCATGTTCTACACTGCTGTTGTTGCACTACCCTGCATATTGCTCGTCTCTATTAATCAGTATGCTGCGTATATATTGTGTATTCTGTAATAATACATACATGGTCTGTATATGACATGTCCTTGTATAGTCTGTGTATCCGTGTATATACTGTGTATATTCAATACTGACTGCAAATGATGTAGATGTACCTGTATATAGCATTAACACTGCAGAGACACCAGCAGCCGAAATTAAATTCCTTGTGTTGGTCAATATACTGTGTATGTGTACATATCTATCTATCTATCTATCTATCTATCTATCTATATATATATATATATATATATATCTATCTATCTATCTATCTATCTATCTATATATATATATATATATATATATATATATATATATATATATATATATATATATATATATATATATATATATATATATATATATATATATGCATACAGTATAGTATATGTACACACACACACACATACATAAAATACCATTATATCAATCAGGGAAACATCGCATACTTTATTCCCCCTTTACCCTGTTGTTTAATGGTCAGGACCCCCACAGGACCACCTCAGAGCAGGTATTATGTGGGTGGTGGGTTAGTGTGGTGGAGTGTTGAGACACTGTGTCCACTCACTGTCCACTCTATTAGACACTCCTATCTTGCTGGTCCACCTTGTAGATGTACAATGTGAGACGATAGCTCATCTGCTGCTGCGGCACAGTGTGTCCTGGTCATCCTGTAGTCCTTGTAGGACGCTGTCACATTCTGAATATTCTCAGTCCAGCAATCACAATGAGGTGTTTAAACACACCAGCAGCACTGTCAGCACTGCAGTGTCTGATTCACTCACACCAGCACCATGTCAGTGTCACTGCAGTGCTGAGAATGATCCACCACCCACATCATACCTGCTCTGTGGTGGTCCTGTGGGGGTCCTGACTATTGAAGAACAGGGTAATAAGGTAAACAGAGGTCGTCTGGTGTCTGTTCACCATGACTGTGACCAATTCTGAGTCTGCATTATGTGTATACATGATGGTGAGACCATTTAACAGCAAACCACTCGGAATGACCTTGTGTACCTGCCAGTAAGCTGACCAAGATCATACTGTCCATACACTACACAGCCTGTGAGATGGATTATGTATTGTGCTGATTAATAAACATGAATTAATTAAATTACTCATTGAACATTGCTGTGCTTCCTTGTATTCGGTCTCATTGTTGAAAAGCAGTACGGCCCTCCATGCTGCATTGGTGTAGTGTACCACTGTTAAAGAGAAATCCCAGCAAGAGAACCTAACAGATGTTCATGTTTACAATGGTGGCCGTGATAATGGGAACCAGGGGTCATCATGTCAACAGCTTACACACATAGCCATTTTACTTACCATCAAACCCACCAAGGAACCTGCATGTGTCTTCTGTTGACCACATGGCCAAAAGTATGGGGACACATCACTCCTAGTGTATAAGCTTGTTGGACATTCCATTCCAAGAGCAAGGTATTAATATGGAGGCTGTTGTGACTATAACAGCCTTCTCTTATCTGGGAAGGCTTTCCGCAAGATTTCAGAGTGTGGCCGTTCAGGCCAGGGCTCTGTAAACGCCACTGGAGTTCCTTCACACCAACTTATAACTTTTTTTATAAAACCATGCTTTTATGGAATTAGGTTTGTGCACAGGGGAACAGTATTCCAAAAACTGGGATTTCTGGGATAATATCGCCATGCTGGAACGAAACCTTGTATCACCGAAGTGGCAACTTGCAGGAGAAGGAAAAACGAGTTCAGGAAGGCTCGAACAATGGTTCACTAATGTTATGTGAAGCATAACATTTTACTCACGTGACTGATATAACCAATAAGAGCGTCCTGGGTTCACTTGGTTTATGTTAAAGAGAAAATTATAATTTTACCAATACCATGAATTTTACAGATTTTTAAAAGTACAATGGCGGTGCCTCCAATATCTACAAGGGCTGTATTTACACTATTCCTCTTTCACTGAACGAAACAATAAAAATTACACACTTTAGCTCCAAATGAAAAAAAACTTATATAATAATTATATTAAACCAAACTTTTCAATGTATCTGTATAGAAAATCTAAACTCTTCAGTACAATTTACTCAAATGGTTGGGAAAAGAGTCAATCTTAAACCTGTGTAGTGGGCTCACACACACACACACACACACACACACACACACACACTCCTAAGCCGGCATTTAACTAGTTAAAGTGCTCGTTGCAGGCCTGGACTCGTTGCAGGCGTGCGTTGTGTCCCAGAAAATAAAACACACTGGCCTCTTCACTCTTTCGAGCAAAACAAAATGTTTTTAAAATAAAATCCCACCTCAGTTTGTGACTGAACTTCACTGGGCTGAAAGCTCTGTCTCTGTTAGTGTCTCTCTCCCCCTCTGTCTCTCTCTCTCTCTCTGCAGCGGCGCGCGCGGGGCTGCTCGGGCGACGGGGGTTAGCTTGGGGTGGCTAGGCTAATACTCCAGTCTCCCACAGTGCTGGTGGAAGTTCGGCTGGCCGGACTGGCTAACCGCTAGCTTACCGGTTGTTCGGAGTGTCTGGTGAACAGGCGAGGTCATGAGCTCGGGTCGGACACGATAAAGCTTGGCTTTGCTAACCAAACATGTCCAGGGCTAGCTCTCCCCGCGAGGCTCCGTGCTATCCTCGGCTAGGTTAACGTGCACCTGGATGTGGTTTAACGTATCTCTGTACGCAGTAAACACAAGCGATAACAGAACATTACCGTCATGTCGCTTATCTTACAGCCGCAACTTTACAGTTTATCGTGATATTGAGCTAATAACACAGCTGCAGGACTGTATATTTCTCTGTTCGCCACAAAGACCGCTCTCTCTAGAACTTTCTTCTCAGACTCCCTTTTTCCTGGCTCCTCCTTCCCTGACCCGCCCCTTTTTTCCCAGCAGACCCCCAACGCAGAGAGCTATGGGACAAAATAAAATAAAATAAAAGCCAGAAAAATATACAGAAACTGAACAGAGCTTATTTAAGAACAATTACATGAACTATTTAAAGAACTAATTATTACCCTGGAAATTATTATTATTACTTTTGCTAATTATTTAGTAGGGTTACATATGTATGCATCTATGGAGGACCGAATCTGCCAAAATAAATAAATAAATAAATAAATAAATAAAATAAAAAAACAAAATAAAAAAACCTAATACTTAAATTAAAATGGTAAAGAAATAATGATGGTAAATTTAAAAATAAATAAATAAATAAGCATAGAAATAAGTATATCAATAAATAAAAAACTTAAATAAATGGGTAATGTGTATTTATTTTGTTATTTGTGTTACTTAATGAACATTTTTATTTTAAATTAATGTATTTACCTAATTATTTATTAATAAATTAATTAATTTATTTATTTTTGTTTTTCCTTACCCTTATGGTAATAAAGGGGCTGTCAATCCATGACGTCAGTGTGTCTTAACATTCCTATTGGTTGATCGACAACAGATTCCGTAGATCGATTGTCAGCAGTAACTATGAACAACACGGTGCACTAATGTCTGCTTACAGGCAACAGGTAGCAAGAGACCTGAGACTCTTAGCTGACCCTGCTGAAAAAGTGCAGATTATTTACTCTTTCGAGTGGAGGCTGTGGCTGACAGTTTGTTCCATTTTGCTACATCTTCTGATACAGAGATCGACCCCATAGTGTTTGGAGGAGCTGGAAGCTGCCTCTCTGAGCAGATCCGACACCGACCTGCGCCCCGATATTTGTCCTCTCGGAGTCTTTCACCCGAACGCATAGCCAAGCTACATAGCTCTGCTCGAAATCAACTCCTGTCGTTCTGCACTTGATTGCTAAGCCTGAACATGAAAAACACGCCTCCTCATTATCATATGAAAGAAGAAAAACAGAAATAAATAAATTAATTAATTAATAAAAAAATAAAAATAATTAAATGTATAATTAAATTATATTTTATGTAAAAAATAATATGTATTAAATAAATGGATTTTAAAATAACCATGTTTAAATAATATATGCAGAAAATATATATAAAATGAAGGGAGACATTAATAAAACATTAATAAACAGCACAAGAATAAATAAAATGAGGACTATATGAATGCAAGAAAAGGATATAAGCGTATAAATAAAATCAAAGCAAGCAATATATACAAATTCTAGTTATTTTTATTTAAATGTTAATTTTATTTAGTCTTTTATTTATTTATTTATTTTTAATTTTGGCAGATCCGGTCCTCCATATGCATCCACACGCTTCTCCAAAAGAATAGCTGCACCCAGATGGAAATGTCTGATTGCTGTGCTGTTAGGAAGGAAAATAAAGGGACACCAGGAACAATAAATAAAAATAAATTTATACTGATATGATCAATATTTATTGGGCTGCACACACAGAAGTAGTGTCTCTTAGTATGACGCCACGCCTCCACCCCTACTGTGTGAGAATATTCAGTCCGGATGGGATGGATCATCGCAGGACACCATTAGGAACCTCTGCAACTCCATGCCGAGAGGTCTGCGTTAACAAGCATGGAGGCCTGGCGCCATACTGAGCGACACTACTTCTGTATGTGTAGCTCCATAAATATTACCCATGTTGTGCACCATGTGTTTTCATGGTCTGGATCTGACGGACTTCAACACTGCATACATTTTAATCTGAACCTGTTCTAATAAAGTCAGGGCGACAAATTAGTTCTGTTGTCATGGTTACAGCCCAAAGAAAGAAGTATGAGGAAGACTGCATGAGGTAGAGGAATGTCAAGGAATGCTGAAAAGAAGGGAGGGCTGTCCGTCACTGTCATCACCATATAGGTTTCGTTTTAGCACACATACGTTTACCTCCAGGAATGTTCTGCCTGTTTAATATTTCTACCTCAGAGAGGACAGTGTAAACGGGAGTGGCACATATTGTATAGTTTACTGACAGATTATTTACCCGTATCAAATTAGTAAATATATAGTTTTTTATGATGTAATTTAACACCCGTAATATCACACTAACACTGGAGATGGCTATAAAGAGAACAGGAAGCCATATGGATCTATTTCCCATGATTATTATCTCACTCTCCTAATTTTCATTGTGTACATACTGTCTACTTGCACTACTCTTACAGTTGAAACATTCATTTGTAAATGCTGCTCTATACATTCATATATATGTATATAGATATGCTTATATATGCATATTTATTATTACAGCTCTTTATGTAAATAATACTGTACTTGCACTTCTGGTTAGATGCTAACTGCATTTCATTGGCTCTGTACCTGTACTCTGCACAATGACAATAAAGTTGAATCTAATCTAATCTAATCTAATCTAATCTAATCTAATCTAATCTAAACCTACACATACGTCTTAAACTACATCTAATGTCCCTTCCATGAAATCTGACTGATCGGACTTACTGTACACTGTAAGTGACACCATGCCTTCTGGATGTGTGTGACATGTGACAACGAACTGTTCATCTTGGCGCTGACCACGGTGCCTCCACACACGGATTCGTTGAGCGTCTCCACCAAGACTAAAGCGGGACTCGTCACTGAAGATGACCCGCTGCCATTCTGAGTCACTTCATGATAGTCTGGTACGACACCACTGCAGTCTTTGGCGACATTGACATGGTGTTAAGGGCTACATGAAGGGAGAGGGAGAACCTGTGGATTGTCTGACATGAGCAGTGTGATCCAACACAACAGTCATGACTGTGGACATTCAGCGAGCAGTGATGCCCTCCATGAGTCTTTTAGTACCAGGATCATTAGCAGACGGCTGCACCGCACCGGACTACATGTATACAGACCAGTACAACGACGGAGGGCCTAGTGTTACTCCACCTCCACCCCTACTGTGTGAGAATATTCCATCTGCATGGGATGGATCATCACAGGACACCATTAGGAACCTCTACAGCTCCATACCGAGAAGTCTGCATTAGCAAGCATGGAGACTTGAGGCCATACTGAGCGGCACTACTTCTGTATGTGTAGCTCCATAAATACTGTGCAGCCATGTGTTTTCATGGTCTGGATCTGACGGACTTCAACACTGCATACATTTTAATCTGAACCTGTTCTAATAAAATCAGGGCGAATCAGTTCTGTTGTCATGGTTACAGCCTATACAAAGGAATGTCACGAAGGCTTCAAGAGCCCATTTACCGGTAGGGGAATGCAGATAAGAAGGGAGGGCAGTCCGTCACTGTCATCACCCTATAGGTTTCGTTTTAACACACATACGTTTACCTCCAGGAATGTTCTGCCTGTCTAATATTTCTACATCAGAGAAGACAGTGTAAACAGGAGTGGTACATATTGTACAGATCGACTTCCCATGTTTATTATCTCAGTCTTCTTTGTTTTCATCTTCTAGGAATTAAAATAATCACCTTAGAAATAACATCCCATAATCCAAGAAAGCAATTTTATTGCAACCAGCATTTCATGTTGGAGCAAAGTTTGTTTGTTGTCATAAACATGCTTTGTGTAGAACAGGGTGAAAGGGGAGGCTGGCATTGTTTCGGTTTGAATGAATGCTAAACATTTCTTTTTAAAACAATGTCGATATGATCTGGACCTACTGTATTCCTGAGCAAGCATGAAATATGAGGTTGGTGTGAGGATGTTTGACTTAAAAAGCTATATATATATATACAATTTAAGATTATCTCAATATGTAATAAAAAAATGTAAAAATGTATATAAACCCACAAAATAAAGCTTTTAAATAAATAAAGAATAGCAATATGGCTCTACTGAAAAAGAAGAAGAAGAAGAAGACACTTTTATTAGTCTGTATTAAAACATCACCGTTGATTAATAACAGTGTTAAACATTGTTTCAGGTTGAGATTAAAGATTTAAGTTAAATGAATTGGGTTTGAGTGTAAAGTTGAGGTTAGGATTGGGGCCAGCGTGATGGTTAGGATTAGGGACAGGGTGATGGTTTCTATTAGGGACAGGGTTAGGGTAAGGAGTAGGAGCAGGGTGAGGGTTAGGATTAGGGACAGGGTGATGGTTTCTATTAGGGACAGGGTTAGGGTAAGGAGTAGGAGCAGGGTGAGGGTAAGGAGTAGGAGCAGGGTGAGGGTTAGGATTAGGGACAGGGTGAGGGTAAGGAGTAGGAGCAGGGTGAGGGTTAGGAGTAGGAGCAGATTAAGGGTTAGGAGTAGGAGCAGGGTGAGGGTTAGGAGTAGGAGCAGGGTGAGGGTAAGGAGTAGGAGCAGGGTGAGGGTAAGGAGTAGGAGCAGGGTGAGGGTTAGGAGTAGGAGCAGGGTGAGGGTTAGGATTAGGGACAGGGTGAGGGTTAGGAGTAGGAGCAGGGTGAGGGTTAGGAGTAGGAGCAGGGTGAGGGTTAGGATTAGGGACAGGGTGAGGGTTAGGAGTAGGAGCAGGGTGAGGGTTAGGATTAGGGACAGGGTGAGGGTTAGGAGTAGGAGTAGGGTGAGGGTTAGGATTAGGGACAGGGTGAGGGTTAGGAGTAGGAGCAGGGTGAGGGTAAGGAGTAGGAGCAGGGTGAGGGTTAGGAGTAGGAGCAGGGTGAGGGTTAGGAGTAGGAGCAGGGTGAGGGTTAGGAGTAGGAGCAGGGTGAGGGTTAGGAGTAGGAGCAGGGTGAGGGTAAGGAGTAGGAGCAGGGTGAGGGTTAGGAGTAGGAGCAGGGTGAGGGTTAGGAGTAGGAGCAGGGTGAGGGTTAGGATTAGGGACAGGGTGAGGGTTAGGATTGGGGACAGTGTCAGCATATGTCAACAGTATATTTTCAAGATGCATCCAGATGCTTCACTACTGCTACTTTACTGACGTGTTACTGATACTCTGTTAAGAGTTTATTAATGCTCCTCAAAGGACCAGTAAAAATAACGTCTTATTTAGTAATTTATATTTTTGGTATTTAGAATTTGATCATTTAGCTCTTGTATTTGGTAATTTAGTATTTAGTATTTAATATTTTGTATTTAGTAATTTAGTAATTAAGTATTTGGTATTTAGTGTTTGCCATTTAGTATTTGATAATTTAGCACTTGGTATTTAGTAATTTAGTATTGGGTATTTACTATTTTGTATTTTGTAAAGTAGTATTTGGTATTTAGTAATGAATTAAGTCATTTATTATTTAGTAATTTAGTATTAAGTAATTATTTAGTTAAAGAAATACTAGAAGATTTAGCAGTGAAACAGGTAATGACTACAGGAGCTTGTGCATCACCTCACACCATATACCTCATGCCTAAATGATCTAAAGGTAACAAATGTAGTTCAGATTTTTACAGGACTTTCAAACTAATTTCACCGACTGTGACAAACATATCCTACCATCAATGGTAGTGCACCTTTCAAGTATGACCTTTAAGGTTTTATATCTGGAGATTTCACTGACAGAATTATCCAAATTAAAAATTGTGTAACCATGGCAACATACAGCTGGAGAGATGACTCAAGTAATCATGAGTTTATAACTCCAAACTTTACTGGAGAACTTCTCAACTTACAATAGAGGAAGTAAAGTTTCTCTGTAGCAGTGGTGGATAAAATATGCAAACCCATGTAGTTAAAGTAGAGTCCCCAAGGTAATACACTCCTCCAGTGTCAGTGTCACTTCCTCCCTTTAGACCTCCACTGGAGTAACAGTACTAAAGTATGTACCTTCAGATGTACTTAAGTATGGAGAGTAACAGTACTAAGGTATGTACCTTCAGATGTACTTAAGTATGGAGAGTAACAGTACTAAAGTATGTTCCTTCAGATGTACTTAAGTATGGAGAGTAACAGTACTAAAGTATGTACCTTCAGATGTACTTAAGTATGGAGAGTAACAGTACTAAAGTATGCAACTTCAGATGTACTTATGTATGGAGAGTACCAGTACTAAACTATGTACCTTCAGATGTACTTAAGTATGGAGAGTAACAGTACTAAAGTATGTACCTTCAGATGTACTTAAGTATGGAGAGTAACAGTACTAAAGTATGTACTTCAGATGCACTTAAGTATGGAGAGTAACAGTACTAAAGTATGTACCTTCAGATGTACTGAAGTATGGAGAGTAACAGTACTAAAGTATGTACCTTCAGATGTACTTATGTATGGAGAGTAACAGTACTAAAGTATGTACCTTCAGATGTACTTAAGTATGGAGAGTAACAGTACTAAAGTATGTACCTTCAGATGTAATTAAGTATGGAGAGTAACAGTGCTAAACTATGTACCTTCAGATGTACTTAAGTATGGAGAGTACCAGTACTAAAGTATGTACCTTCAGATGTACTTAAGTATGGAGAGTAACAGTACTAAAGTATGTACTTCAGATGTACTTAAGTATGGAGAGTAACAGCACTAAAGTATGTACCTTCAGATGTACTGAAGTATGGAGAGTAAAAGTACTAAAGTATGTACCTTCAGATGTACTTAAGTATGGAGAGTAACAGTACTAAAGTATGTACCTTCAGATGTACTTAAGTATGGAGAGTAACAGTACTAAAGTCTGTACCTTCAGATGTACTTAAGTATGGAGAGTAACAGTACTAAAGTATGTACCTTCAGATGTACTTAAGTATGGAGAGTAACAGTACTAAAGTATGTCCCTTCAGATGTACTGAAGTATGGAGAGTAACAGTACTAAAGTATGTACCTTCAGATGTGCTTAAGTATGGAGAGTAACAGTACTAAAGTATGTACCTTCAGATGTGCTTAAGTATGGAGAGTAACAGTACTAAAGTATGTACCATCAGATATACTGAAGTATGGAGAGTAACAGTACTAAAGTATGTACCTTCAGATGTACTTAAGTATGGAGAGTAACAGTACTAAAGTATGTACCTTCAGATGTGCTTAAGTATGGAGAGTAACAGTACTAAAGTATGTACCTTCATATATACTTAAGTATGGAGAGTAACAGGAGCATGATTTATTACGGCTCTAATGTGCTATTATCATTTCTGGAACAGGACTCTTCATCAGCTCAGTGTAGGTGAAGAGACTCTAGTGTCTCTCAGTCCACCAGTCTTTAATAGAAGCTCATTCATTAGTCTGACACTGACGTCTATTCACATCATCATCAGCACAGAACACTGAAGGAGAACAGGTTCCATTAGCTAGAACCAAGCTCTGTCCAACAGGTTATGTTGACATAAACCAACACCCTACACACAGGACCCTAACACATTACACTTACTGAGTTACTGTCCACCTACACACTCATTCTGAAACTGAAGTTATTCTCAGTGACCGTGTGGAAGAGAAAGAAACTAGAAAAGAGAATTGCTCTGAGCCTCCCGAGTATTCCACCACCGCCATCAACGAGCTATTCTCGGCATCACTGGCCAGGCCAGATTTGAAGATAACACGTATGTCTTCTAGATGCGCTGGTGCCTCATCCCCAATGTAACCTGGGTTTGTTGGGTGTTTCTGGTCTTTCGACATCAGGTACCCTCACCTGGGCAGCCAGATCGAGGTCGATCTGACCCGAGCTTCTATCACAGCAGCATCAGTTAAACATGTAAAGTGATGAGAATGCTGTTATGATATATCCAGTGCATATGAAATGCACCCAGAATTACAGAGATGATACCCTCACAGCAGGAATAACAGTGTATAGGACCAGCTTCCCCGTGCCAAACTCGGATCTCATCACAGAACTCATTATGGTCCATATAAGAGAGTTAAAGTTAATCAGTAGATCAGAAAGTAGACTAGTCTCAGCCCAGCTAGAAATGATCATTCCCTAAAAAGTTCAGAGACAATGTAAAGCAATGCTGCATTTATGTTCTGCATGGGGGCAAAGTGTTTGCCCCCCAGACCCTCATCCATGGGTCTCTTTTTTAAAGGTAGTATACCGTTTTCTTCTCTAAACTTATTTTTATTTTTATTTTATTTACAGCGTCCTCCTTGGGTTTTTGAAATCTGTAACCTACGTACTTCAGGGGAAAAATTTCCAGATGGGTTTTTTTTAAAGGTAGTATAAGGTCTCTGTAACATCCATAAAACATTTCCTGAATGTTGCACTGGCGATAGTCTTCTATATCCTACTGTACCTACAACATTACAGTTAAAACCTTACGGCTTAACAATAAACTTTATAGACATTATCAGACATTATACACATCACCTAAACGTTCTTTAAACGTTACACCTGAACATTCTCTATAAACATCAAAAGAACTTGTAGCTAACAGGTTTTTATATGTATGCATTTGAATTCTGTAACTTTCTGTTTGTACTGACTGCAAGAGGAGTTTTAGGTAAGGTGCATGTCTGGAGGGTTGGAACTGGTATTTCCTGTTGATGCATTCATGCTTCCATTAGCAGGTATGGAATTATCAGAATGCACATCTGACTGTCAAACCAGAACAGCTATAACAAGAGGCCTGTTATCGAAGCCAGACAGAACAGAAACCATCCGGCGACGCTCACGACTGAGACAGCACAAGTAAGGCTTTAATATTTCATATATAATCACTTGTAACTTTTTAGACACCTTCTCAAAGATGCACCATTTCAAGAATCTCTGTCCTGATTAAAATCTAAAATTATTTCAAATGGAGTTCTGAACTAAACTGACCTCAAATGGTTAATTTCCCTCAAATCTGCTAACTTAAAATATGTTTAAATGAGTTATTGTGTTTTTAATCAGGGCTATTATGTTTTTCATTTGCCATTTAGCACATAACAATATGCAGTTGTAGGAGATGTTCTGTAATTCTGGCCCCAAATTATACCGAAACATGTTCGGCTTACCACATACTGATTCTGATTTGTAGAGGCAGTACCAACAAGTTTTGGCGAGGGAGGTTATTGAAAATGTACTACTAATAATAATAATCATTTAAATTAAAATGATTTGTGATCATATTTACTTAATAGGCAACAACAACAATGTCTCAGCACTGCTGTGGACACTGTGGCAACTGTGGAAATCGTGGAACACGAAACATGTTAGCGTTGCCTTATGTTAATGGCGAGGAGGACATGGTACGTTTATTTCTTTTTACTTTTTTATGGAACTTTATACTATGATAAAGTCCAAAACAGAAACACAACAATCCATAAATCAATGCAGTCATGATTTGAGTACTGAGTGTGCTGTTCCTGTCTGACTCTGTGTGTGTGCTTCTCACTTGTCTCTAATGTTTGTGCAGTATTACCCATCTGAGGAATGTGTTCCATATATGAATCCTGGCGCAATGATTCCCTTTATGAGATCTGCCACATCCGTTTCCATTGAGCAGACGTCCACTTATTACATTGATGAACGTGGAAGGATGATTCCGATGTATGACATAATTTTGAACTACAACACTCTATAAATCAACATTAATATATATTAGTGTAAATATCTGTTCAATAATCTGCTGTCTGTTTCTGTTCTTGCTCTTCAGGACCACACGAAAAGTCACTGTGTCAAAGTAGAATCCTGGAGAAGCACTGACATCAGATTGAGATTGATCTTAAAGTTGGAAAATGATAATGATAAATGATAATGATAAACCTCTGGATATTTTTTGGGCTCTGATTGAAACTATGTATCGGGAATTACTGTCCTGTTTCTACATCACTGTGTCTGAGATGGAGGTGCTTTGACATTATCCACATACTAGCCGTTAGGATCTTCGGTCAGGGGTTGGGCATGCTAACATGTACAATCAGTGGTGATGGGTACATACCAAACACTGTAAAACCAGAACAGATAAAATGGGTTTATGGTTGTGTATTAAAGCACATGGAACTGTTCTGTGGAATTATGAGTAGATGAAGACGGGGTGGGTTTCCTCTGAACTACAGAGCTACTTACGAATATGGAAATAAGGATCAGCTGTGGTGTGAACAGCACCAGCTCTTACCTTTGTACAATAACAGCACAGGACAACCATGCAGGTAAACTCAGACGAACTGCACACCTGCATAAACACCATAACTGCATTCAGAGACACATACTGTTAGAACAACAAAGCAGAAGCTCCCTGTTACATCCCTCAGCTGTTTCTTTATTGCTGTGTTGGTGCTGACTCTGTAACTGACTCTGTACCTGACTCTGTAACTGACTCTGTACCTGACTCTGTTTAATCTGTTCTCTCGGTTCTGTTGTTATTACTGTATTAAAGGTGATGCATTAGATATGTGTGAGTGTCATGTGTATCTTTTCATAACTCTGTGATGATTATCAGTTGATTTATTAAATGATGGGTGTCTTCCTCAATCCAGCCCTCTCGTTTAGCTCCATATCAGCTCTGTAGTTAAAACTCGATTATATATTATTTATTAAAAGTTAATTATGTGTACAACATCACCCAAATCAGACCATCTCTCCATCTGATTCTCAGTGGGGTGTGAATGCATGAATCCTCCCTGAATTGTTAAGATCCTATATGTGAAGATTTGGAATCCACATCAGCATTCCTACCTTATCTGTAGCATCTCACCTCTAAGAACTGTGAGCTGGGAAGGTAGTTCTCAGAAACACGGGGGCCTTTATTTTTATTTTCTGTTTCATTTTCAATTCACCCAAGAAAGGGAGCACGTCGGAAGGCATTGCATGCGGACAGACACAGACAAGATGTCTTTTAACGCCTGTCTGCACGGCTTTTAGAAGAAAAACAGCAGATCTACAGTGAAACACTCTTTCAAAAGAAACAAAACGAAAGAAAGGATAAAGTAGTAGGACAAAAACGTTCTTTTCTGAATAATCTGGTCACAGATCAGTCAGACCAACTACTTTCACCAAGGCTAACGATGGTCTGAAAGATGGTTTAATGTAGTACTGATTATTTTAATCTAGGTTTAATTGTACAACAGATGAACCCCAGATGAACCCTGATTTAATCTATGTTTAAACTTAATCTGTGCTGGGGTAACTCACCTTATGTGGACAGTTGGAGTCAGAATAAAAGCAGTGGATTGAAGCAGTGGAGCCTGAATAAACCCAAATCCTAGCGCTGTAGAAACCTGGTTCAAAAAGCTGGTCCTTCGTAGCCTACTTAACTGCATCTATGCCCAGGATAACTTTACAATATTCCTGATTTCATACTTCCTATGTGTGCAAGTATGAAAACTTGCCCAGTTTCCCAAGAGACAGGTAGAAAGGGTGAACTGCTACTCATTTCTCAAACTGACGTCACAATATGAGAGTGGATCTTGTTGCTTAACACGAACACACTACTTACAGTACACTAACGCATTACACTTACTGAGTTACTGTACACCAACACACTACTTACAGTACCCTAACACATTACACTTACTGAGTTACTGTACACCAACACACTACTTACAGTACCCTAACACATTACACTTACTGAGTTACTGTACACCAACACACTACTTACAGTACCCTAACACATTACACTTACTGAGGTACTGTACACCAACACAATATTTACAGTACACTAACACATTGCAGTTACTGAGTTACTGTAGACCAACACCCTACTTACAGCACACTAACACACTACACTTACTGAGTTACTGTACACCAACACACTACTTACAGCACACTAACACATAACACTTACTGAGTTACTGTACACCAACACAATATTTACAGTACACTAACACATTGCAGTTACTGAGTTACTGTACACCAACACAATATTTACAGTACACTAACACATTGCAGTTACTGAGTTACTGTACACCAACACGCTACTTACAGCACACTAACACACTACACTTACTGAGTTACTGTACACCAACACACTACTTACAGCACACTAACAGACTACACTTACTGAGTTACTGTACACCAACACACTACTTACAGTAGACTAACACATTACACTTACTGAGTGACTGTACGCCAACACGCTACTTACTGTACACTAACACATTACACTTACTGAGTGGACATAATACTAGCCAGAGTGGATCTACTTACAGTGTGGCAGAACACATTACCAACTTACTGAGTGTAGTGTTTCCAAATGAAGAAAATGCTAAGCTAAACAATATGCTGGCATTGAAGGTGGCATTAAGTACCACAATGGCGAATGAGTTAGCAGTCAGACAAAGCTAGAGTAGCCAACCACCATGGGACACCCCATGTGCAACCCATCCTCAAGTTTAACTTTTCTCAACACTCCATAAAAGTGAAGACACCTGGGGTCTTCACTTTTATTCTACAGTAAAACCTCAAGATAAACATAAGGAGAACCTACTGTGAGCAGCCGGGTCTAAACACCTGACTGGTAGTGTATGTGGCCTTTTACCTGAAAGAACTGAGATGGTGGGACAGTTTTCAGAAAAACAGGGGCCTTAACCTGCGTTTCTCTTTCAGTTCATTCAATAAAAGGTGCAGGCCAGAAGGCACTGTAGGTATCCATCAATCATATGCACCATGACACAAACAAGATTCTTTCAACACCTGAAACTGAACGGCTTTTAGAGGAAAGACAGCAGAACTGCAGAGAAGCACTCTTTCAAAAGAACCAAAACGAAAGATAAGATAATGAGGCGGGAGAAAAACGCCCTGTTCTTATTAATCTAGTCTCAGATCGGATTGACTGATCTCTTTCACCATGGCTAATGATAGTGTTAAAGATGGTTTAAATGTAATCCTGATTATGTTAATCTAGGTTTCACTGTACAACATGATTGATAAATAACCCTTCATTTAATCTAAATTAAAACCTAATATGTGCTGAGTTACCGCACACTGACACACTGCTTAGAGTACACTAACGCATTCCACTTACTGAGTTACTGTACACCAACACACTACTTACAGCACACTAACACATTACACTTACTGAGTTACCGTACACCAACACACTACTTACAGCACACTAACGCATTACACTTACTGAGTTACTGTACACCAACACACTACTTACAGTACACTAACACATTACACTTACTGAGTTACTGTACACCAACACACTACTTACAGTACACTAACACATTACACTTACTGAGTTACCGTACACCAACACACTACTTACAGCACACTAACACATTACACTTACTGAGTTACTGTACACCAACACACTACTTACAGTACACTAACACATTACACTTACTGAGTTACTGTACACTGACACAGCTACTTTTACAGGCACACTAACACATTTACACTTACTGAGTTACTGTACACAAACACACTACTTACAGTACACTAACACAATACACTTAGTGAGTTACTGTACACCAACACACTACTTACAGCACACTAACACATTACACTTACTGAGTTACTGTACACCAACACACTACTTACAGTACACTAACACATTACACTTACTGAGTTACTGTACACCGACACACTACTTACAGCACACTAACACATTACACTTACTGAGTTACTGTACACCAACACACTACTTACAGTACACTAACACAATACACTTAGTGAGTTACTGTACACCAACACACTACTTACAGCACACTAACACATTACACTTACTGAGTTACTGTACACCAACACACTACTTACAGTACACTAACACATTACACTTACTGAGTTACTGTACACCGACACACTACTTACAGCACACTAACACATTACACTTACTGAGTTACCGTACTGTACTGTACCACCAACACAGTAATCTGGTGGACAGTGTAAATTTCCACTAATTTCTGATACTGAAGTTGTGCTGATGCCACAAGCAGTTTGTTCCTAGTGAAGCTAATATCAGTGTTATGGTATGATAGCAGCCCCCTGCCACCCCACCCCACCATCATTTACCAGGGGTTATGTCACTCATTGATCTAAAGAAACATTCCTCTGAGCTTTCCGAGCAGTCGACCGCCCCTCCATTCATCTCGAGCTATTCTCGGCATCACTGGCCAGGCCAGCTTCGGAGATGACAGATGTGTCTTGTAGATGCACTGGTGCGTCACTCCCAACATAACCTGGCTCTTTCAGCATCAGGTACCCTCACCTGGGCGGCCCGATTCAGGCTGAGCTGAACTGAAAGTGAACCATTTCAGTTTTTTATCTGACATGGCTATAAATAGGGCAGACAGCATCCGCTCAGACAACATCTGACAACACTCACAGCTGAGACAGCAGAAGTAAGGCTATTATATTTCATATTTAATAACTTTTCAAACACCTTTTTAATGATTTCAGAAATCTCTGTCCTGTTTAAAATCTAAAATTATTTCAGATGAAATTCTGAACTAAAATGACGTTACATGGTCCATTTGACTCGAATCTGCTGATTCAAAATATGTATAAATTAGGGTTTTTTTTAATCAATGCTATTAATTATTCAATTAGCCATTTAGCACTTAATGACATGCAGTCTCTTAAGTACTCCTCAGTCCAGCTCAGCCTGAATCGGGCCGCCCAGGTGAGGGTAGCTGATGCTGAAAGATCAGAAACACCCAGCAAACCCAGGTTACGTTTAATACTGCAGCTTCCTTCATAAACCCAGTCCTGTTACTAATCATATACAGTTGTAGGAGCTGTTACTGTAAAGTTGAGCGCAAATTATACCGACCATGTTTGTATTAAGACCACATGCTGGTTCTGGATTGTAAAGGCAGTACCATCATGTTTTGGCGAGGGAGGTTCATAAAAATGTACTACTAATAATAATATTCATTTAAATTAAAATGATTTGTGATCATATTTACTTAAAAGGCATCGACAACAATGTCTTATCACAACTGTGGACACTGTGGCAACTGTGGAAATCATGGAACACGAAACATAGCGTTGCCTTATGTTAATGGCGAGGAGGACATGGTATGTTTTTTTTTCTTTTGACTTTTTTATGGAACATTATATTATGATAAAGTCCAAAACAGAAACGTAACAATCCATAAAACAATGAGGTCATGATTTGAGTACTGAGTGTGCTGTTCATCTGTGACTGTGTGTGTGCTTCTCACTTGTCTCTAATCTTGTGCAGTATTACCCATCTGAGGCATGTGTTCCATATGTGAAAGCTGGCACAATGTTTTCCTATACTAATTCACCCAAACTCGTTTCCGTTGGTGAGACGACAGCTTATCAGACTGATCAATATGGAAGAAAAATCCCAATGTAAGACATAAATTTGAATTACACTCTATAAATCAACATTGATATATATTAGTTTAAATATCTGTTCAATAATCTGCTGTCTGTTTCTGTTCTTGTTCTTCAGCGTCACACGAAAAGTCACACTGGCAAACTACAATCCGGGAGAATCACTGACCACAGAATGACACTCTTAAAGTCGTAAAATGATAATGATAAATGATAATGATAAATGATAATGATAAATGATAATGATAACCCTCTGGATATTTTTTGGGCTCTGATTGAAACTATGTATCGGGAATTACTGTCCTGTTTCTACATCACTGTGTCTGCGATGGAGGTGCTTTGAAATTATCCACATACTAGCCGTTAGGATCTTCGGTCAGGGGTTGGGCATGCTAACATGTACAATCAGTGGTGATGGGTAAATACCAAACACTGTAAAACCAGAACAGATAAAATGAGTTTATGGTTGTGTATTAAAGCACATGGAACTGTTCTGTGGAATTATGGGTAGATGAAGACGGGGGTGGGTTTCCTCTGAAATGCAGAGCTACTTACAAATATGGAAATAAGGATCAGCTGTGGTGTGAACAGCACCAGCTCTTACCTTTGTACAATAACAGCACAGGACAACCATGCAGGTAAACTCACCTGCCTAACCACCATAACTGCATTCAGAGTCACATACTGTTAGAACAACAAAGCAGAAGCTCCCTGTTACATCCCTCAGCTGTTTCTTTACTGCTGTGTTGGTGCTGACTCTGTAACTGACTCTGTACCTGACTCTGTACCTGACTCTGTACCTGACTCTGTACCTGACTCTGTAACTGACTCTGTAACTGACTCTGTTTAATCTGTTCTCTCGGTTCTGTTGTTATTACTGTATTAAAGGTGATGCATTAGATATGTGTGAGTGTCATGTGTATATTCTCATAACTCTATGGTGATTATTAGTTGATTTATTAAATGATCTTTCATACTGTTAAATCCTGCATAGTGCGTGTGGTATTGTCTTACCGGTTGTTTTCAAGATGTTACACACATCACACGCAATTCTACATGATTATTATTATTATTATTATTATTATTATTATTATTATTATTATTGAACAGACATGTAAATGTTTGGACTGAAGTATTTCTCCATATATTAATAGATGTTTTAAAGTTATTAGGAAACGTCCTGTAACTTTCAGTGGGGTATAACTATGAAGTGCTAAAAGGTCACAGGTCACAGACTCAGTCATCTTTCACTGTGAGAAAGACACAACACAGCAGTGATGTACCACTAAAGGCTGTTGAGCTGCACAAATCAGGAAATGGGAGGACCTTGTAAATTTTGCACGTGGAATTTAGCATCCAGTTCAAATCTGAATTTTGTGTCCAGCTCAACTCTGATCCTCAACCTCCTCAACCAATCAGTGTTACACCACCACAGCAAACAGAACTTACTTCTGTGAGAATGTAAAAGTTTGGAGCCAAGCTATTTTCCCATATTTTACATTAGCAGCGTTTTAACCGAGGTCTGTAGTTTAGCCATGCTGTTATGATTGGAAACGTCCTGTAACTTTCAGTGGGGTATAAGTATGAAGTGCTAAAGAGGTCCATAGTGAGGTCACAAGTTTACTCTACTGTCATGCCTGATATGTGAGAAAGACCAGTAGCTAGTACAGGTAAGTGATATACCACTAAGTTGTTGATCTCACAAATACAGTAAATGGGAGGACCTAACTAAATTATGCATGTGAGCTTATTTAGCATCTCAGTTGTATCTGAATTTGTATCCAGCTCAACTTTGATTCAGCCAGATCAAGGTCAGATCCCTCCTGTGTAGAACATCAAAGAACACTTTATCTACTTCACAGGAGCAATGTATAATTCTGACCAGTGATTCACAACGTCAACGCATGTCATTAAGTAGAGATCCCCAAAGCTAACCAAACAGTATGAGGGTGGAGCTTGTTCACGCGTAGACTGTTACAACGACTGACCCTAACACCACGTCAACATCTCCAAAGATGGCAGTGGTGTCGTGCCAGACTGTCATGGACTGACTCAGAATTGCAGCAAGTCATCATCAGTGGCTTTTGTCTTGGTGGAGACGACCAATCCATGAAGGATAATGAAAGTAATCCGATCAGTCAGATTTCATGGAAAGGACATTAGATGTAGATTTAGACGTATGTGTAGGTTTATTAAGAGAGTGAGATAATAATCATGGAAAATAGATCCATATGGCTTCCTGTGCTCTTTATAGCCATCTCCAGTGTTAGTGTGATATTACTGGTGTTAAATTACATCATAAAACTACATTTTTAGTACTTTAATATCTTAATATTTAATAGTAAATAAACTGTCAGTGACTAACTGTACAATGTGCACCACTCCGGTTTACACTGTCCTCTCTGATGTAGAAATATTAGACAGGCAGAACATTCCTGGAGGTAAACGTATGTGTGTTAAAACGAAACCTATAGGGTGATGACAGTGACGGACTGTCCTCCCTTCTTATCAGCATTCCTCTACCGGTAAATGGGCTCATGAAGTCTTCGTGACACTCTTTTGTTTGGGCTGTAACCATGACAACAGAACTGATTCGCCCTGATTTTATTAGAACAGGTTCAGATTAAAATGCAGTGTTGGAGTCCGTCAGATCCAGACCATGAAAACACATGGCTGCACAGTATTTATGGAGCTACACATACAGAAGTAGCCCCGTCAGTATGGCCTCAGGTCTCCATGCTTGCTAACGCAGACGTCTCGGTATGGAGCTGTAGAGGTCTCTAATGGTTTCTAACAGAAGTGGAGTAACGCTAGGCCTTCCGTTGTTGTACTGGTCTGTATACATGTCGTCCGGTGTGGTGCAGCTGTCTGCCAATGATGCTGACACTAAAAGGCTCATGGAGGGCGTCACTCCTCACTGAATGTCCACAGTCATGACTGTTGGATCACACTGCTCATGTCAGACAATCCACAGGTTCTCCCTCCCCATGGTTTGTGTAGGTCTCCTAGATCCTTCATGTAAATAGTGCATCGTGACTCGGAATTGTGTGTGTGTATATATATATATATATATATATATCCAACAGCCATAACATTAAAATCTCCATTTTATCAATCAGTTCCACTGAGCATATAGCAGCACTGTGAAGAACTACAGTTACAGACTGATGTTTCTCTGTATACTTTGTTATCCCCCTTTTACCCTGTAGTAGGTCTGCAGTTAAATGGTCTCACCATCATATATGCAGTCATGGTGAACAGACACCAGACGTCCTCTGTATACCTTATTACCCTGTTCAGGACCCCCACAGGACCACCACAGAGCAGGTATGATGTGGGTGGTGGATCATTCTCAGCACTGCAGGGACACTGACGTGGTGGTGGTGTGTTAGTGTGTGTGGTGCTGGTGTGAGTGGATCAGAAACAGCAGTGCTGCTGGAGTGTTTAAGCACTGTGTCCACTCACTGTCCACTCTATTAGACACTCCTACCTTGCTGGTCCACCTTGCAGATGTAACAATGTGAGACGACAGCTCATCTGCTGCACAGTGTGTCCTGGTCATCCTGTAGTCCTTGTAGGACGCTGTCACATGACAGCTGTTGGCTGTTGACCAGTCTCAGTCCAGCAGTGTCCCTGCAGTGCTGAGAATGATCCACCACCCACATCATACCTGCTCTGTGGTGGTCCTGTGGGGGTCCTGAACAGGGTAATAAGGTATACAGAGGACGTCTGGTGTCTGTTCACCATGACTGCATATATGATGGTGAGACCATTTAACTGCAGACCTCTCAGTGTACCTGCCAGTAAACTGACCATGATCATACTGTTCATAAACCACACAGCCTGTGAGATGGATTATGTTTTGTGTTTATTAATTATGAATTAAACCTCTGTTAAAGAAAAATCCCAACAAGAGAACTTAACAGATGTTCATGTTTACAATGGTGGTGGTGATGATGGGAACCAGGGGTCATCATGTCCACTGCACATACACAGCCATTTTACTTACCATCAAACCCACCAAGGAACCTGCATGTGTCTTCTGTTTACCACATGGCCAAAAGTATGGGGACACATTACCATCACACTTAGTATATGAGCTTGTTGGACATTCCATTCCAAAACCAAATTTATATGGAGGTTGTTGTGGCTATAACAGCCTTCTCTCTTCTGGGAAGGCTTTCCACAAGATTTCAGAGTGTTCCTTCCTTCAGAAGTTCCTTCACACCAACCTTTTCTATAAACCATGCCATTATGGAATTAGGTTTGTGCACAGGGGAACAGTATTCCAAAACCAGGAAAAGATTCTTCCCCTGGAACTTCTGGAATATCACCATGTTGCATCTAAACCTTGTATCACCAGACTTTGCAGGAGAAGGAAAAACGAGTTCAGAAATGCATGAACAATGGTTCACTAAAGTTATGTATGCATGCACACTCATCTTCAAAAGAATAGCTACACCCAGATGGAAATATTTGATTGCGGTGCTGTTGGGAAGGAAGGTAAAGGTGACCAGGATCAATAACTGATGATAAATTTAGACTGATATGATCAATATTTATTGAGCTACACATACAGAAGTCTGTCTCTCAGTATGGCGTCGGGCCGCTGTGTTTGCTAACCCAACACGCCAGGCGTCTCGGTATGGAGCTGTAGAGGTTCCTAATGGGGTCCTGTGATTCCATCCCATGCAGCTTGAACATCCTCACACAGTTCCTGCAGATGACATGGTAGGGGTGGAGTTGGAGTGACACCATGCCATTAATCAAAGGTCTGTTCTACTAAAATCAGACCGACCAATCAGAGCTTCAGTGTCATGATTGCTAGTTATCTTGTACATTTCCTCCTTTCTTTTCATCCGGTTCTGTCCCCCAGAGAAGTGTACCAGATGGAGCCAAAAATCCCTTACCTAGCTGGGAAGGACATTGAGAATTACCTACTCTGCTTTTAACGGCTGGCAAGAACCTGGGGTTGGTCAGTTAAGGAATGGGCTTGTTGACTTGTGTCACTACTGACTCACCTGGAGAGGGCTCAACAGAACCAGAAAACATGGTATAACCAGAAATCTTGCCTATGTAAGCCTATACCTGGTCAGAAAGTCCTTTTGCTTCTTCCTACCACCACCAACAAGCTTCTGGCAAAATGGCAGGGGCCTATTGAGGTCCTGAAGAAGCAAGAGCCTGTGACTTATGAAGTGCTTCATCCTGAATAGGGGAAAAAATCACAGACATACCACAATAACCTCATGAGAGCATGGAAGGAGCCCAAACCTTTCCTGTTGGTCCAGCAAGTGGAAGAGGAAGAGGTCTCTGAGTCACTCCAAAATAGTCTGGCACAACACCACTGCAGTCTTTGGTGATGTTGAGGTGGTGTTAAGGGCAGTCAGCGTAACGGTCTTTGTCCATGTAGCCCTGCATCGTGACTACATGAAGGATCTAGTCCAACATGTGCAGAGTGACCCAACAGTCACGCACATCATGATTCCACAGAGTGAAAAGTGTCCCTGGGTCAATAGGGGAGGTACTTAAATTAAATTTGTTTAACCAATCCCAGGCCTGCAATTATGACATCAATGCATTTGTCCCGCAGCGCCTTTTTTGCCTTCATTGTCAGCATCAACCAAGCCTGGATAAGCTGATCTTGCTAATAGAGGTAAGCCATTTAAATAATAGCTAGTTACATTGAAACTTTCAGTTAAACTTTATATAGTTTAGTTTTAAAAACTTTGCCTAGTTACTACTAGCTGCTTAACTAGGCTTTAGCTCACTTAGCTCCAAATCATCATTGCTCCAGATAGTTGCTATTGCTGTTTGGATAGCCCAATGCTATACCCAGGCTGTATATAGCCTAATGGTAAGGTTCAGTACTTGTTGAATGTAGTTTCACACTGTTAAAATTCACATCTATTCTTTCTTTATGGGCAATTTTATTCACAAAATTCTTTTCATATTAAGTAATATTGGGAAAAAAAATTTGGGAGCTAGAGGATGAAACTAGCTAGCTTGGCTAATTAATTAGCACTTTTTTAGCATATTTACCAGTTGCCTAGCTAGCCTAGCATATTTAGTATTGGGTTGTTCCAGGAATATCATCTATATTGTTTACATTGTGCTGGTTGTGTTAACCAAGAAACAGTTCAATTAGCTACAGCATCAGCACATTTCTAAATCGATTAGCTTAGCTGCCCATATTATGTAGTCCCAGGAACATCATCCAGTCTTAACCTGGAGACACCATACACCATTGTTGACTCAGGGATTTCATTATTAATTAATTAATTATTAATAGTGATTCAACAATGAGCTTAGTACAAAATACAGTGTGTTTAATAATAACATTAGTAAAATTCTTAGTAAATTGATCTGTTAGCTGTGTGACCACAGTTTTAGCAGATGATAGAAAAAGTTCTGTAGCTGGTCACTTGTGAATATGGGCTGTAAAGCAAGAATTCTACAATGCTAGAACATGTTTGGCCCTTTAGTGTAATTTAATGTTTTTTAATACTTCCATCATCAAAAATGCAGTATCTGTTCCTGAAAACTTACCTGGTTAACAAATAAAGTTCAGTTCTTATATATTTTTTTACTTATTGATATTTCTGTGCCATTTGAATGTGTCCAAGGTTCGGAAAGTGGATCTCCCTGAAGAACTTAGGGAGCAAAGTCCATAAAAAGCCTAGACCAAAACGAGCATCTTCTCTGCTGTCTGTGAAGGGGAGGCTACTGACTTGGCCCTTGGACTGGGAGCTACGCTTGGACGACATGTGGACCTGGATTTAAGTGAGAGTATTTCCAAAGCTGAGGCAGAGGCTGCAAAGTAAGTTGCCAGTAAGGGTTAACCCTGTGTTTATTCCAATCACAGTATTGGTCATTATTTTTATAAATGAATATTTGTGCAATAATGTTTAAGAATGTATAAATAAACAGTGTATTTGATGAATTAATAATACAAAGCTAACTACATAAACATAATTATTAATTAATGATAATAATTACTTTTTTTTTTCTTTTTTTTTTTTAGGAATGCCCTCTACATGATCCATCAGACACTGAGAGAAACACTGGGAGAGGATTCATATTTTAGTCTTCTCACACATACTTTTGGACCATTTCTGCCCTCCTCCATCCAACCCATAACTGTGCCTAGGGTGTTGTTGGCTAGTTGTGCTGTACTTACAAGGTGGCAAGATGGGGCAGGTGTCAAAAAAGTTCCTGGCTCTCACTCCTCTGTTCACCAGTAGATGTCGCCATTTCATGGACAATGGCCAAATGGAGACACTGAACAGCTGGACACGGCGTCCACATTAGCATGTTGCTTGCTTTCCCTTTAAATGACTGTGTAGTCATACACTCCCAATTCCAATATCCAGTTTTCCAAATTTATTTTTAAGTATTCCGAACAGAACCTTGTTGTCGTCTTCAGAGGCATATGAAAGGAGTCGGGTTACAATGAGTTTGTTAACGTTTATTTCAATCAAACGTTTCTGGCACTACAACACAAGTGGAGTTACCCTTTAACTTGCCCCTCAGGACACCCATACATATGAACTAAAATGCTACTGTGTAGCTAAAATAGACATTGAAGTAACATTGTTCTTTTTTTTCTACTGCTGTCCTCTCATCCCAGAAAATAACAGCATAAATGCTCAAATAAAAATACATTAATAATAAAATTAATAATAAAATAAATTAAAATGTATGGCTGCGTTTGAGACATAAATAAATAAACAAGACAACAATCCAGAGAAGACTATCTCCCTATATGGATTGTTGCCCCGTTACAGAAAGACTCCACCATCAATATGGATTCAGCAGACAAAGTTGTGTTACAACAGGCCGTTACTGCTCAATGGGCCTTATGGGGTAGGTGAGGGAGGGGCAGGAATTTTTGAGGGGTGGCAACATATGGCAGACGTGTGTATATATACTGAATTTAATTTTAACACAGTTATAACACTTTAATGAGAAATAGTAGGTATGCACTACAAGAGGGCACGTGCTGCAATTTACAAACTCATATAGACAAACTTAATCTCCTGTGATCAATGTCTTGCATCATGTGAAACAGTTTGTATTAAGAATTAGTGATCATACAATGTGATCTCACTTAATAGGTGATAGAAGTACAGTAGCACTACTGCAGGTGGGCATTATAAAAGGAAAGGCATTAAAGTAAGACAAACATGATGAGTGGCAGATGTATGAGAGGAAAAGCAAAACGTTTTTGACTGTGTCAGAGTGCCAGCGTTGAAGGCAGCATTTGTACAAGAAGAAACTATCCAAAGAAAAACATACCCATGAAAATCTATGGACTGATCTGTACTAAGTGAGCATAAGTACACTGTGGAAAGAATAAAAGGGTCATGGAACTCAGACATGGAACTCTACATCGCTTTTACTGTTTACTCAGAACAAACATTCTAGCAATTTCTCCCTCATTAGCTTGAACAGTTTTATACTGTATATACAAAAGAAGAGACATTAAAAAACAATTACAATAACAACAACGCTATAACAGCTGAATGCAGCGATTTGCAGGTTGCTCCGAAAAAAAAGCTTCACAGATTTGTCTAGGTCTAATGCTTTTGTGCGTTTTGATTCAATGCTGAGTACAGCCAAACTTGATAGTCTCTTTTCTGTCATAGTAGACCGCAAATTAGTCTTTATGAGCCTGAGAGATGAAAAACTTTGTTCACAGGATGCACTGCTCCCAGGTAAAACTGCTATTTTACACAACCGGAACAACTCATAAACAACATCCTGGCATGGGTGCAAAAACTGAGTGAACTCTGTTAGAGTGTTAGGACCCTCCTTTTCCCCTTTTTCTCTGTCTAGTACTCTCCTCGTCTGATGTAACTCGTGTTTGAGATCCTCAATATTTGAATCATAAGCTTCAGCCAATAACAGAATAGCCTCCTCAGTCAAAATAGTTGGACTTGATGGATTTAGTGCCTGGAGACCCTGCATGATGTTACAATTTGTGTTAGAAAATCTTCTTCCTATTTCTCTAGTCATGTTATCCAGAACTGGATAGTACACAGAGACACAAAATGTGTGTTTGCTATCTGGAAGTACATGCTGTCCTAAGGTGGAGTGGATGACTGTATCCTGAAGCACCTTTGTTGTCTGTCTTGGCCTCTGTGATTTTCGCTCAATTGTATCAATGTTACTTTGTTGACATAAATCAAATGTTTCACTCCACAGTTTCTTGAAAGAGGCTTCACTACTGTACTGGACCAGTATCTCTTTAAGTGCTTCAATAAGTTCAACAGCCTTAGCGTAGTCCACTGTTTTTGACTGGAGCATGTCTGATAAAAATTTGAAGTCACTCAGGACCTTTCTGAACAGAACAAGAGATCCAGCAAAATTCAAATCAATTTGAGCCAATATCCCTCTTGCTTCAACAGTTCTTTGTGGATGGTTCTAAGACAACCTGTACCTCACAGCACCTGTACTATTGCAGGCAACCTGTCTATAACATTGCGACATCAGAATCAGAATCTCTTTATTTCACCAAGTATGTTACACATACAAGGAATTTGTCTTGGTAAGAGCAACACGTATGACAAGTAACAATAACAAGTAACAAAAACACAGAACACAGATTATTTACAGTATTAAACTAAAGGAAAATTACACTAAACAATAAATAGGGTAGGGGGTAAATTAAAAAAGTAAAAAGTACTAAAGGTAATAAAGAGCTGAAGAAGCTGAGAGATGTGAAACAGATTTAGTTGAAAAATAGAAAGTTACAGATGACCTGAATATTTACAGAATGAGAACATCTGTACAGGTGTGCAAATGGGCAGAGTGCAAATAGCTGTTCAGTCCGGTTTGGTACAGTTCAGTGTATGTTTTGAGGTTTACAGTGGGAGGTGTCCACTGTGGTTGAGGAGCGCTACAGCTCTGGGGAAAAAGCTGTTAGCATGACGTGTTGTGCTGGTTTTGATGGACCGCAGTCTTCTACCAGAGGGGAGTGTCTGGAAGAGGAGGTGTCCAGGATGTGAGGGGTGAGATGTAATTTTGCCAGCATGCTACGTGCCTACAGGCCCAACGTGTATCACTTAGCTGTTGGAGTTCCCTTGGTGCACCATCAGACATCTCCTGCTGCACTTCTAGCCATTTGTTATGTACATAAGACCCAGACATGAAAACATACAGTCATTCCAATAATGAGAAGTTTCCTGCATCTGCCACTGTTTTTACAGCATCTACTATGACTAAGTTCAAGTAGTGTGCACTACAATGTACATAGAAGGCATGTTTAGCTACTTCTTTTATTTTTGCTTGAACACCTGCATGTGCCCCGCACATCACTGCCACACCATCGTAGCCTTGGCCTACAAGGTTTTTCTTGTACTCCAGCCCATGCTTTTCAAGGAAGCATATAATCTTGTCACTTAAGCTGGCAGCATCCAGGTGTTCTGCCACTTTAAACTCCAGAAAGCTCTCATGAACCACACCGTTGTAAAAATATCTCTGAACAAATGATATTTGCTCTTTTTTCTGAACATCTTTAGTTTCATCAACAATAACTGAAAACTGCTTGCTTGTTTTTACTTCCTGAATGATTTCCTTTTTGACCATTGCAGCCAAGCAACTTCTGAGTTAAGAGACTCCCTGTGACGCCGCTGTGCTATGTGTGCTATGTTTTCTGTGGCTGTTTAGAACTAATATTTCAGCTAATGCTTTAATGTAGTATTGATTTTCAGCCACCTGCTTCTTTTTTTGCTCATCCATTAGTCCAAACATTGGACTATTTTATTTATTTTATTTATTTTATTTTATTATCCGTAATTCTCTTGTTCTCTCTCCATGCAAACATTGCATTTACATGTCCTTCATATCTGGCATGAGAACAAAAACCACTGTCTTTCATTGTAGCCTTTTTCCAGTTATGATAACCCTCGAATGAGGTGAAAACAGTCCAGGGATGAGATTTGTACCAGTCACTGCAGAAGCTTCCTCTGGTTCCTCCCTGAAGGGTCTTAGGAAAACCCCCTCGCATTGGCTGCATGGGTATCCCACACCTGGACCTGGACACATCTAGAAAATAGAGGAGAGGATTCAAACTGCATTAAATCTGAACTAATTATACAATCTAACAACTAGTAAAAGCATTATCAGTTTGGAACTGTCACTGATTATTTATAATCATCTGGCTGTGTTAACACACACTAACATTTTAGCCTGCAAGAGTATTTTTAGGTTCTTTTGTTTAAATTTGGAATTTAGCCTGAGTAATAGATCTAAAATACATTGTACACAAAATATTAAAACTCTGTCTCCATCTGATCACACTTTCATACTTACAAGCTTCCCCAATTATTCATATTTAAGCAAACATGAATATTTGTATTTGAAGAAGTCTACGCCATGTCTCTTAAATACACCTTATAGCAGAATGTCTGTCATGTGTTGTTCTTATTGATATGTAACTATGTAAACTATGCAGCAACAATTTCCATGGACCAGCTTGACTGGAGATCGTTGGTGATGGCTCAGGCACTCTCCTTTCCCTTTCACTGTCTGAGCCCTGCATCATCTTGTCTCTTGTTTTCTCCCTCCTGATCTTGGTGATGCTCTCCCTTCTCCATATCTTCACCGCTGTGGTGTTCTCCCACCTCCTCCTGTCCCTGGTTGCCTTGGCCTTGTATTCTATTGCTGTCATGTTTCTGTTGCCTTTCTCTCTCTTCTTCCACCTCGTCTTCATTTTCTCTCTCTCCTTCCACCTTGTCCTTCTCTTCTCTCTTTCCTTTCCACCGTATCCTTCTTTCCTCTCTCTCTCCTTCCACCTCATCTTCATTTACCTTGCTCAGCTGTTCATTTTCTATTTCACTCGCCCTTTCTCTATGGTAAGAAAACACTATGTATGCTACCTTCCCTCTTCATTTCTGTAAGATTCAAAATAACTTTACAATGTTTTCCTTGAAGTTGAATCAATATTAGCTTAGCTACTTTACACAGAACAAACGCCAGACCTAGCTAATATTACATGTATAGCTGGCGAAATAACGTTCTTCAACCTGATTTTTATCACTTCAACATTAGCATTGCAACTGTACTAGCACTGTGATGTCATTATTTATTTCTTGATAGATAGTTAATCTGTTTTTACCTCTTTCTTTCCGTGTCTCCTTTCCTCGCGAAGTGTCCTGGTGTGTCCTGGCTCCCTCGCAGTGCGCCAGTTCGCGTTTGTTTTCCAAACAAACCAGTCTCTCGAAGCTCTGACATGATCTCGTGCTCAGTGTTGGGGGTAACGCGGTACAAAGTAACGCATTACAGTAATATGAGTACTTTTTCTGTAACGAAGTAATGTAACGCATTACAGCTAGATATTTTGTAATCACATTACAGTTACTATCTTAATAAAAAACTGTTACTTGCGTTGCTCCCATTTTTATATAGAAATATTATTTTAAATGGCCGAAATGTAAAATAATTCCTGAAGCTGTTTTCTGCGTAATTTGTGCACTGGCGCCTTGCTGCAGCTGACCGCTGGGCATGTCACGTGTCACACCCTGCCATGTCTGTCTGCCTGTCCATGTGCTTGTGTTATCATGTGACCTTTGTTGTCTTGCCCCGTGTGCGTCTGTCTGTTTTGGTCATGTGCCCCTCCTGTCTCCGCCCTCTAGGTAATGTTTGTAGCTCCGCCCCTTCCCAGGTGTCTCTCGTCAGCCCTAGCTGTTTTATACCCGGTGTCTGCCCTTTGTTCTTGTTCGGTATTTTGTCTCCCTACTGGTCCCTTGCCTTGTTGTTTTTCCCATGAAGTTCTCTGTAAGTTTCTCTGTCTGTTGTTGTTGTTGTTGTCGTCCTGTCTCCTAGTATAGTCTCCTTGGTTTTTGTTTTCTTCTTTGTTATTAAACTGACTTGCATGTGCATCCGGTCCCCTCGTCCCGCGTAACATAATACCGAACCATAAAATGGATGCAGTGAGTCAGCTGACTTCATGTATAAACGCTCCCCGTCCTTATGACGGGGAAACCGCAGACTTTGAAGGCTTTAGGCTTCAAAGTGAACTGTACTTGAAGTTTCTGACTTGCCCCACGCCACCTGAAGCGACACAAGTCTTGTTTTTAAAGTCGTTACTCAGGGGAAAGGCTGCCCAATGGGCAGACATTGTTTTGAAGGGAAGACCCTTGGAAGCTACGACGCTTGAGGGGTTTTTTGGGTTGTTGAGGGCACGGTTTCCCAGGCCCACAGCCCAACCTGGGGCCTATACCTGGCAGGTGGGTCCCCTGGAGGTCTCAACGGGCCTGCATGTCGCAGAGGAGGCCTCAGAGGTTCTGCCTGCCTCCTGGGATGTCGCCGAGGAGGCCTTGGAGGGTCCGCCTGCACCCCTGGACGCCGCCGCAGGTCCGCCTGCACCCCTGGACGCCGCCGCAGGTCCGCCTGCACCCCTGGACGCCGCCGCAGGTCCGCCTGCACCCCTGGACGCCGCCGCAGGTCCGCCTGCACCCCTGGACGTCGCCGCAGGCCCTCCTGCTCCCGAGGACGTCGCCGCAGGCCCTCCTGCTCCCGAGGACGTCGCCGCAGGCCCGCCTGCTCCCGAGGACGTCGCCGCAGGCCCTCCTGCTCCCGAGGACGTCGCCGCAGGCCCTCCTGCTCCCGAGGACGTCGCCGCAGGCCCTCCTGCTCCCGAGGACGTCGCCGCAGGCCCTCCTGCTCCCGAGGACGTCGCCGCAGGTCTGCCTGCAGCCGTGGCTGTCGCCGCAGGCCCTCCTGCTCCCGAGGACGTCGTCGCAGGCCCTCCTGCTCCCGAGGACGTCGTCGCAGGCCCTCCTGCTTCCGTGGACGTCGCTGCAGGTCTGCCTGCAGCCGTGGCTGTCGCTGCAGGGCCCCTGAACCCGGAGACTCCCACTCCGGCCCTGAAGCCGGAGACTCCCGCTCCGGCCCTGAAGCCGGAGACTCCCGCTCCGGCCCTGGACCCGGAGACTCCCGCTCCGGCCCTGGACCCAGAGACTCCCGCTCCGGCCCTGAACCCAGAGACTCCCGCTCTGGCCCTGAACCCAGAGACTCCCGCTCTGGCCCTGAACCCAGAGACTCCCGCTCTGGCCCTGAACCCAGAGACTCCCGCTCCTAAGGACGTCGCTGCGGGGCCGCCTGCAGCCGAGGACGTCGCTGCAGGGCCCCTGAACCCGGAGACTCTCGCTGCAGGGCCCCTGAACCCGGAGACTCTCGCTGCAGGGCCCCTGAACCCGGAGACTCCCGCTGCAGGGCCCCTGAACCCGGAGACTCCCGCTCCGGCCCGGAACCCGGAGACTCCCGCTCCTAAGGCCGTCGCCGCAGGGCCGCCAGCAGCCGAGGACGTCGCTGCTGGGCCGCCTGCAGCCGAGGACGTCGCTGCGGGGCCGCGCCTAGAGACTCCGGCTCTGCCCCTGAACCCGGAGACTCCGGCTCTGCCCCTGAACCCGGAGACTCCGGCTCTGCCCCTGAACCCGGAGACTCCGGCTCTGCCCCTGAACCCGGAGACTCCGGCTCTGCCCCTGAACCCGGAGACTCCTGCTCCGCTCCTGAACCCGGAGACTCCTGCTCGGCTCCTGAACCCGGAGACTCCTGCTCCGCTCCTGAACCCGGAGACTCCTGCTCCGCTCCTGAACCCGGAGACTCCTGCTCCGCTCCTGAACCCGGAGACGCCTGCTCCTGAGGACGTCGCTGCAGGCCCGCCTGCTCCTGAGGACGTCGCTGCAGGCCCGCCTGCTCCTGAGGACGTCGCTGCAGGCCCTCCTGCTCCTGAGGACGTCGCTGCAGGCCCGCCTGCTCCTGAGGACGTCGCTGCAGGCCCTCCTGCCCCTGAGGACGTCGCTGCAGGCCCTCCTGCCCCTGAGGACGTCGCTGCAGGCCCTCCTGCCCCTGAGGACGTCGCTGCAGGCCCTCCTGCCCCTGAGGACGTCGCTGCAGGCCCGCCTGCCCCTGAGGACGTCGCTGCAGGCCCGCCTGCTCCTGAGGACGTCGCTGCAGGCCCGCCTGCTCCTGAGGACGTCGCTGCAGGCCCGCCTGCTCCTGAGGACGTCGCTGCAGGCCCGCCTGCTCCTGAGGAAGACGCACCCGGCCCGCCTGCGCCCGTGGAAGACGCACCCGGCCCGCCTGCACCGCAGACTCCCGCTTTGCCCAGGGTGTCTCCCGCCTTGACCTTGAACCCTGTGACTCCTGCCTTGACCCCGAAACAAGTGACTCCGGCTCTGCCGGCTGCCGCCCAGGACGTGGCTGCTGCCCGGCCGGCTCCGCAGTTCCCTGCCCGGCCGGCTCCGCAGTTCCCTGCCCGGCCGGCTCCGCAGTTCCCTGCCCGGCCGGCTCCGCAGTTCCCTGCCCGGCCCGCTCCGCAGTTCCCTGCCCGGCCCGCTCCGCAGTTCCCTGCCCGGCCCGCTCCGCAGTTCCCTGCCCGGCCCGCTCCGCAGTTCCCTGCCCGGCCCGCTCCGCAGTTCCCTGCCCGGCCCGCTCCGCAGTTCCCTGCCCGGCCTGCTCCGCAGTTCCCTGCCTGTTCTTTTTCTGCTCTATGTAGTCCTGGTCCTGTTTCTAGTTGTATGTTTGTCCCTGTTGTCGCACATGTCCCTGTTCCCGTCACGTTCTGTGTAAATGTTCCCATGTCTCCGTTGTCTACCCCTGTCCCTGTGACTGTGACAGTTCCTGTTCCCACTCTAGCTTTTGTCCCTGTCCAGTCGCCGTTTGTCCAGCCCCCTGTCTTGCCGTCATTTGTTCAGCCCCATGTCCAGTCGCCTTTTGTCCAGTTCCCTGTCCAGTCGCCTTTTGTCCAGTTCCCTGTCCAGTCGCCTTTTGTCCAGTTCCCTGTCCAGTCGCCTTTTGTCCAGTCTCCTGTCCAGTCGCCTTTTGTCCAGTCTCCTGTCCAGTCGCCTTTTGTCCAGTCTCCTGTCCAGTCGCCTTTTGTCCAGTCTCCTGTCCAGTCGCCTTTTGTCCAGTCTCCTGTCCAGTCGCCTTTTGTCCAGTCTCCTGTCCAGTCCCCTGTCCAGTCGTTGTTCCAGTCCCCTGTCCCTTCTCCTGCTCAGTTGTCTGTCCCTTCTCCTGCTCAGTTGTCCGTCCCTTCTCCTGCTCAGTTGTCCGTCCCTTCTCCTGCTCAGTTGTCCGTCCCTTCTCCTGCTCAGTTGTCCGTCCCTTCTCCTGCTCAGTTGTCCGTCCCGTCTCCTGCTCAGTTGTCCGTCCCGTCTCCTGCTCAGTTGTCCGTCCCGTCTCCTGCTCAGTTGTCCGTCCCGTCTCCTGCTCAGTTGTCCGTCCCGTCTCCTGCTCAGTTTGTTCCCCGGTTTAGGCTCCCCTGAATGTTCCCCGGTTCAGTCTCCCTATTCTGTTCCAGCTCTCCCCTCTGAGCCAGCTCTCGTTGTGCTTTCTGCTATGCGCCTCGGGAGCTGCGCATTAGAGGGGGGGTTATGTCACACCCTGCCATGTCTGTCTGCCTGTCCATGTGCTTGTGTTATCATGTGACCTTTGTTGTCTTGCCCCGTGTGCGTCTGTCTGTTTTGGTCATGTGCCCCTCCTGTCTCCGCCCTCTAGGTAATGTTTGTAGCTCCGCCCCTTCCCAGGTGTCTCTCGTCAGCCCTAGCTGTTTTATACCCGGTGTCTGCCCTTTGTTCTGGTTCGGTATTTTGTCTCCCTACTGGTCCCTTGCCTTGTTGTTTTTCCCATGAAGTTCTCTGTAAGTTTCTCTGTCTGTTGTTGTTGTTGTCGTCCTGTCTCCTAGTATAGTCTCCTTGGTTTTTGTTTTATTTTTTGTCATTAAACTGACTTGCTTTTGCATCCGGTCCCCTCGACCCGCGTAACATCACGTGACTGAACGTGACGAGCGCAATAAGCGCAGCGCACTTCGGCAACAATGGCGGAGGAGGAGAGCGGATGTTTTCAGAAATGGAGATGTTCTCATTATTTTAAATTTGTTTCACGCAAAGATGAAAACATTACAGTGAAGTGTGAGTTATGTCCAAGCCGAGAGCACCTTTCAACTGCAAACTATTTGGACAAATGTTATGCTAACATGGAAGTGTGAGATTTTAAAAACATATTCTCGATGGCCTTAGAAGTATGTCTCTAATGAGAAGCCTTCCTCCCGGTACAGGGATGACGGTGCATCTTTTGTTATAAAAATAAGTATACTCAACCTCAAATTCAGCCAGTTGGTGTGGCCACTGCACTGGTAAACCCCACTAGTTTTTTGGCCGTGAAAAAGCTGATTAGTTGATTCGTAACTTTCCAGATAGGTTTGTAAGGACTTGAGTATATTTGGATGGATTCAAGAGGTAACTTAAAAGTAACTTAAAAGGTATTTAGAATTACATATTCCAGCAAGTAATGAGTAAAGTAATCACATTACAATTTTAATAAGTAATTAAGTAAATCAGTAATGGATTAACTTTTAGAGTTAATTACCCCAACCCCCAAAAAACCTGCTCGTGATTGCATTTCACTGCAGGCGAACATTGGAGGTTCGCGGCCGTAAATGTCAAATTTGCCATTACTTTTCTTTTAATTCGTTGCTGCCATCTGGGGTGGCAGCAGGGGTGGCAGGGCATTCTTGTAGGGTGGCATTTGCCACCCAATGCCACCCCAGTAGGTCTGACCATGTGGGCAAGCATGACAAGACCCTTTCCTGGTTGGCAAAACAACTGCAGGAACTGACTCTGGCTCTCTAACAAATGGCCAGTCCAGGTCTGGCTGGTGCAGAGGGTCAGCTACCTGCTCCTATCAGATATGACGGAGAACCTGGGGTGTAGGGATTTCCTACTCCAGTGTTTGCTGTTTTTTTAGCTGGCCGCCAGCAGGTTTCCCACCGAATAGGCCCGGATGGCATATATGATTTCCCTCCTAACCGGCCGGGCACTGGCCTGAGCCACGGCCTTATAGGCGAGCCAGAACACTGCCTGTTTGTCCTCTATGGCATTGACAATAGCCATGAGAAGAACCTGTTGATGGTCTGGTGCGCAGCAGTGAAGCAGCCACAGCTCTGCTAAACCAAGCTCGACAACAGGATGCAAGAGCACCGTACGGCCATTAATGGAACGAGTCAGGGAGCTCGTTCCACTGCCTCCCTTTCCCAGGTACTCTGTCTCAGCAGCCCATGAGGCCCCAGAGCCAACGCCACCGGGAGGGGCAATGTATGTATTGTGACAAAGAGGGGCACAAGGTAGCCCAGTGTCATACAAGGCCAGGGAAAAGACCTTGTCAAGGGTTGTGAATGATTCTGCAGATCTCAGTAAAGTGCCAACAACCTACCATGATCTGAGAGGTCTTTAGCAAATGACAGACGGAGTGTCTCTGCACTGAGCTTTTGATTGTGCCATGGACCTACTCCCAGGTACATCACCTCCCAGAGGCCATCTCTTCTCTCTTTCTGGCCCTGAGAAGACGGGCATGGAGAGGTACATTCAGGAGGCCTTAGCCCAAGTCTTCATACGTCCATCCACATCTGGAGCAGGATTCTTCTTCATAGGGAAGAAGAACGGGGGGCGAGCTACGGCTTTTGCAGTGATTATAGATGACTAAAGAGTCAGCTACTGGCTAGCTCACCTCTAAGACACTGTTCTACCTACACTCGTTGGTCAAGTGTCGGCGGGGTGTATTTGAATCCCACTAGTAGTATTTTTCCTTTTCCCCGTACTCAACCAGGAGCATACCACTACCCCTTGTGGAGTAGTGGTTAGTGCATACACCTCCCTCACATAGGATCACCAGTTCAAATCCCGGTCAACAACATTTGCTTTTCAGTCATACATATTTATGGCTGTGTTTGAGACAGGAGAAAAAAGGAGAAAACAATCCAGAGAGGACTATCTGCCTATAAGGACTGTTGCCCCGTTACAGCATTAGGTCCAGGGTTAGGGTAAAGATTAGTTTTAGGTTTAGGTTAGAGTTAAAATTAGGTTTTGAGTTGAGCTTGAGGTTAAATTTACAGTTAGGGTTTAGAGAAAAGATTAGGATTAAGTTTCAAGGATCTCCCCAACACATCTACTTAATGTAAATGATGTGTCAACAGTAAATTTTCAAGATACTAAATGACTTTCGAGTCTCTCAGTATGGCGTCAGGCCACTATGTTTTCTAACCCAACATGCGAGACGTCTCGGTATGGAGCTGTAGAGGGTCCTAATGGCGTCCTGTGATAATCCATCCCATGCAGACTTTGATTGGGCTCCAATCACGACAAGGGAGCTCTAATTGTTCTGTCTGATTTTAGTAGAACAGGCTTCGACTAAAAAAGTCACGGTATCACTCCACCTCCACCCCTACCTCACCATCTGCAGGAACTGTGTGAGGATGTTCAAGCTGCATGGGATGGATTATCACAGGACGCCATTAGGAACCTCTACAGCTCCATACCGAGACGTCTGGCGTGTTGGGTTAGAAAACATAGTGGCCTGACATGTCAGGGACAAAGCACTCAGGTCGACATGAGCAGGACAAAAAATCAGTTTGGTTTTATTACACAATGACTTAATCCAACTTAGCAGCAACACACGCTACAACATAAGGGGCGTGGCAAAAACACAGTCAGGGACAGGCGGAGTTCAGAACCAGGAGACGACCAAGCAAACAGAAGATAACCAAGTTTGAGAAACAGGGCTAAGGCAGAGGAGGAATAGTCAAGAAAGACATGAGGACTTTCAAACTCCCGACGAACGCAACGGTAGGAGAGCCCACAAAGAGTGAGAAAGGTACAGACAGCAAGCACAAGAGAAGGTCAGGGACAAAAAGGGATCAAAACCGGAATAGCAAATACAGATAGCAAACAGGATTGCAAACAGATGTTTGGCAAAGCTTCGCAAATGCAGAAGCGACAAGGAGTGTGGAAAGTTGAGTCTGGAGTGACTCGGGAGCAGGGAAGACCCGGAAGTGTGACAGACGCCATGCTGAGAGACTCGAAAGTCATTTAGTATCTTGAAAATATACCGCTGACACATTATTTAAGTAGATGTGTTGGGGAGATCCTTGAAGCTTAATCCTAATCTTTACTCTGGCCCTTACTGTAAATTTAACCTCAACCTCAACTCAAAACCTAATCCTGACTCTAATGTAACCCAGGTTAGAAAAGAAGCAATTGGATGTTAAAACAAGCTGATCAAATATAACTGTAACAGAGAAGAAACGTAGTTGACCCAATAATAGTTCATTCAGGAATTTAGAAAGCGACAGTAGACTAAAACAACTTGAACTTGCACAGTGTACGCAGGTACAGTAGTCGGTGTGAGCACACACAGTTCGCAGTTGTCCTTCTAGAGCTAAGAATAAAACAGAAATAAAGTTAGTAAAAGTGCAGTAGAACAATAGAAATACCCTTTTCAAGTATTATTACTCACCGTGAGCTGAGAATGAAGGTCTATCCCTTGAGAATGCGCTGTGAATTTCCCTTTTTTTTTTGTGTGTGTGTGAGAGAGAACAGAGACGTTGTTTTTTTTTTTTTTTGTGGAAACCATTGGATGGCGAGCCAAGCCCAGACTCTTGAGAGACCTAAGCTTTTCTGCCAATGCAGTTAAATTGAACCCATTGACTCCAAGCTATTCACCACCGGCACCGAGTTCACTTCGCAGTGCGGTAGGCTAAACTTGCATCCCACAGTCGTAAAGGGCTCTAGCAAACATGCCACACTGGCTGAATCCTATGGACCTGTAAGAGTGATTCATTGAATAGAAACTGTGATCCACTGTATTTGATTACCTGACCTGTGACAACTTGTAATATTTGTGTTAGTGTTTCGTGTGGTACATGGGTGTGTAATTTTTGTATGTCTAAGGGGTGTGTGGTGGGTGTTACTAAGTCTGTTATTGTGCGGGTGTGAAGTGTTATTTTCCCTTCCAAAACATGCTCTCTGTGTCAGCGTGTTTCTTTACTTATTTGGTAGGTCGAGTCTAATAACTTTTGATCGGCCCATAGCTGGTAAGTATTTCCCCTGTACCTTCTAGTTGAAACAGTGAAACCTAAACTTAGTAGACTGTACCCCATCAATTAGGGGTTGCACTTAACCTAAACCTAAAAGCCTTGATGCGTAGGACTCAGAACCATGGCAGCTACAGGCACCTGTAATTTAAAACCATTATATAATCTTCCAACTCAAAAAAATTAATGTTCTAAAACTAATACTCAACCTTCTAACCATATCCTAATGAGTTCGTTGGTCCTAATCTAAGATGTAATGTAACCTCGATCCAATACCTAATCCTAATCCTCACCCTGGCCCTATTCCTAACCCTCAGAATATTCCAAGAGATAAATGTATGTGTGTTGAAACAAAACCTAAATATTGATGAGAGTGAACGACGGTCCTCCATTCCTATCAGCATTCCTCTACCGGTAAATGAGCTCATAAAGTCTTTCTGACACTCCTTCGATTGGGCTGTAACCATGACAACAGAACTGATTTGCCCTGATTTTAATTAGACTCAGGTTTCATATGTAAAATTGCATGCAAGTGCTGCAGTCCCTTCATTTCTCGGAGACCATTAAAACACAGTGGCTTTCAACAACTATATGGATAATAATTATTAATATGAATATACTTAATATATTTAATATTTATTACCTTAGGTCTCAAAGTGCAGGTTTCTACTTATTTAGTGCCTACCAATTATACACAAAGTTCTAGTTACGATCGGGGGGCAGAGGCCTTTATCAATACAAGGCCCCCCAGCTTTGGCATAGACCTACCGTGTCATGGCAGTGTGCGGGACTCAGGAACACAGCCTCAATCTTTAAATCCAGCCTAAAGCCTACCTGTTCAGTCGAATTCAGTGTTTGTGGTATTAGGTCTTGTCTTTCTGATAGATAAAAGGTGCATATCTATGGGTCCCACTGACAGGAGTGTTGGCGTCAACCCAGTACCTGTTGCAGTGTAGTGGTGGCAGTGAGTGTTTCTGCTATGTAAGGAGGTGCAGGGTCTAGGGGGCAACTGACACGAGATTTTGGGGTAACCCTACCTGTTCAGTGGAGTGTGTGGTAGTGAGTGGTAGTCGAGTGCTTAGGTAAGAGGGTGCAGATTTTAGGGGTCACTGACAGTGTTGGGTAACCCTACCTCCTGTCCAGTTGGAGTTTGATGTTAGTGATGTGTTTCTGCTAGGTAATAGGTTGCAGGTCTAGGGGTCCACTAGACAAGAGAGTGTTGGGTAACCCATACGATTTTCAGGTGGAGTACTAAAGTGTGTGGCAGTGAGTGTTTTATGATAGGTAAGGGGTGAGGGCTCTGGGGGCCACTGGACAGAGAGTGTTTGGGTAACCCTACCTGTTCAGTGGACGTTTGTGTGTGGTAGTGAGTGTTGGTAAGTTAAAGCTGGCTAGTGTAAGAGGGGTGGGCATATTTAGGGTCCACTGAACAGTGTTGGGACACACCCCTGACCTGTTTCAGTGGAGTGTGTGGTAGGTAGCGAGTGTACCTGCTATGGATAAAAGGTGCAGGTCTAGGGGTCCCACTGACAGGGATGAGTGGTTGGGTAAGTGGAGACTTGGGAGTGTTGGTGCGGTGGTCCCGCTGCTCTTCATGTTGACTCAGGTCTGTTGACGGTGGAGCGAGGGGCGCTGACTCCTCAGGGAGCCCTCATGTCTGTGTGACCTAGTTCTGAGCTCCCCCTGTTAGTCCTTGCTGTCGTGAGCACATGGCCATGCCGGAGTCACTGCTGCACTCTGTTAACACCGTATAGTGTGTTCAGCTCTGTCAGAGCTAACAGTCTGTCTGATCTCTCTGTCTGAGCTGAACTGCTGCCCATCCTGTGTGGTCTGACGCTGTTACTACATCTGCTCTGACTGGGAGCCACTGGGAGCCTTTAACCGCCACGGAGCTCCTGGCTGTCCTGCACTGTGGAGGCCTGGTCTGCGTTCTGCTGACCCACCTTATGACCCAGCTACTTAACTACAGACCAGTCAGACATTTATTATTCTACTCTACAAACACCATACTCTCCTTTCCTGTGCTGTCCTGTGTCTGGTGTTGACTCGAGGAGGATGGGTTCCCCTTTTGAGTCTTGGTTCCTCTCAAGGTTTCTTCCTTCCTAACTAAGGGAGCTTCTCCTTGCTCATTGGGGGCTGGAACACCAGATTCTATGTAAAGCTGCTTTATGACAACATCTGTTGTAAAAGGCGCTATATAAATAAATGTTGACTTGACTTGACATCCCTCTACCGGTAAATGGGCTTTGTGATATCGATAATATCTTCCTGACACTTCTTTGTTTGGGCTGGTACCATGACAACAGAACTGATTTGCCCTGATTTTATTAGAACAGGTCCAGATTAAAATGTATGCAGTCTGTCAGTTCCAGACCATTAAAACACATGGCTGCACAACATGGGTATTACTTATGGAGCTACACATACAGAAGTAGTGTCGCTCAGTATGGCGTCAGGCCTCCATGCCTCTTAACGCAGACGTCTCAGCATGGAGCTGTAGAGATTCCTAATGGTGTCCTGCGACGATCCACCCCATGCAGATTGAATATTCTCACACAGTAGAGGTGGAGGTGGAGGTGGAGTAACATTGTAGTCCAGATTGGCAGTGGGTCATCTTCAGTGAAGATTCCAACTTGGTGTCACTTACACTTTACAGTAAGTCCGTTCAGTCAGATTTCATGGAAGAACATTAGATGTGGATTTAGACGTACGTGTAGATTTATTTAGAATGAAAGAGAGCTGAGATACTAATCATGGGAAGAAAGTATAAGCGACAGACGGGAAAGGAAGGGGAAAGAAGAGAAGGAGATGAAAAGATCTACGAAGAGAGGAGGGGAAGGAAGGAAGAGAGAAAGAAGAGGGCAAAAGCTCACAGAAAACAAGCTTCGTAGAAAGAAAGGAAAGCAGGAAGAAGGAAGAGAAGAAATAAGAAGAGGAAGGAGCAAGAAGTAAAGATGCTGTGTGGAAGAGAACCCTATTTTTACCACTTTTAATGTGTCCATAACGGGGCGGATAATAGTAGTAATGCCCTATATTTTAACTCCCTCCCACACTTTGATATGTAATTCTTTTCCTTCTTGCTTTTCATTTCCTTCTTTTCTTTCTTTTTTTACTTTCTTCTTTTCCCTTCTTTTTTTTACCCTTCTTTCTTTCCTTTCTTTGCTTTTTGTTTATATAGTCCAATTCATTTTTCTACTACTTCTTTTCTGTTTTAATCATTTTTTTTTTTTTTTTTGTGGGAGGAGATGGAATGGAGAAGAAGGTAAACGAGAGAAGGTAAGATGGGAGCTAGAAAGGGGCCAGAACACAAATGTTCAGTGAATATATTGTATAGCTAAGAAAGATAGTGTGTAAAAATAAATTGTTGATGAAGTATAAGAAGCAAAAGCAAAAAGAAGGGTAAGAGAAAAAACAGCAAAGTCGTACGACTGGAAAAAGACATGAACTCAAGGGGCATTGAAAAAGAGGAGAGAGAAGCTAGCGGATGGAGGTCGGACTCTGAAAGGTGGATAGCAAGACCTAGAAGAACAAAGAATAGGGGAGAAGGACGAGAAGAAATAATAAGGGAAAGGAAGAGGGGAAGAGAGACGATGAAAGGGAAGGGCGTCGGCCAGAGAGGGGAGCATAACGTGGCAGGCTGACGATAACCGCAACAAAGAAGAGGAAAGAAAAAGATTAAAAGAGATAAATAGGTTAAACGTAACGGACATACAGGAAGACATTAATAGCCTGTGGCACTTGCGAGCGGAAGACGAAAGTTCCAAGGAAGTGCAAGTAGCAAAGTGCTAGCGCGCCCAGTAAGAAGTTGATAAAGGCGGAATAGAAGGGGAGGGAAAAGTTTGGCGCTCATAGGAATAAGTCGGTCTTGATAAGGGAGATGATGAGAAAGAAAAGAAAGGGTGAAACAGAGGGAAAGAGAAAAGAGCGAAAGGGGAACAATGATATGAAGTACAGGGAATGAGAAGAAAGAGGCTAAGAAGCAAGAGAGAGAGAAGAGTTGGCGGGGGGGGAAATGGCACAACAAGAGAAGGCACATGAAAGGGAGGAAACATCCATGTTACTAGTCATAATCAACTATGTATTATCCCCAACAAAATTCCTCCAACACAAAATACTTACAACTTGGTGTTGCTCTAGTGTATATAAACATATTTACCAGACGTCTGTTTTAAGTAATGTCTGATATGATACTGGTCTATTTGGCCGTTAGTTTTTTCAGATGTGTGGTGTTTTTATATTACAATAACAAACTTTGGGTCGATACCCCTCAGACATGAACAACAGCAAAGCCATCTAACATGCCATATCCATTATCCCCCCTAGGCAGTTTTTTTTTCCCATAGATGCAGTTAGTTTGGTGGTTTGTCTGTTTCTAAGTATTTTTGGAGAGGTACTCAGTTAGTTTGTTTGTGTAGCTTAATCATCTCTGACCAAAGTTACCTCACTGATGTAGAATGAAAGTGGAAGGTATAGAATACTTAGTACTTATTAATGCAAGAATTATTTACTTTGACAGCCGTTGGCTAATCCCACTGGCCCTCCCTTCCTTTGGCCACCCTCCATCCTGTTACTCAGCATTCCTCTACCTTTTAAATGGTGGTTCATTTATAATTTATTAAAAAAAAGTGTTCTTATACCTGGCTCCTAAAATAAGCGACTGTGCCTTTTGTTGTAATAATTTATTATCAAGACATTTAGAACCCTCATTTTCAAGGACGAATAACGGGTATAGATTGGATATGAAAAACAGAAGAGGGGAAAAAGGAGTAAGGAGGAACAAAGATAAACACACACCATGAACCTTATAGATACGTAGGGTTGCTTAAAAAGATAGGGACTCCATCTAACTAGGTGTGATGTTTCTCAATGGTAAGGTAATTTTTCATTAATTGTATATAAGTGTGTTGTTATGTATTGCTAAGAATAAACTTGTCCAGAAAAAATTAATTGAGTTGTATAATTTTTGTTTTAAAAAAAAGCTGACGTGAAGATGGAAGAGATGAGTAAATGAAGTTAAAGTTAGACCTGTAGACTATGATTGATTTTTGTGTGGCTGTGGGATTTGTGGCCGATGAGTAGATACCGGTTTTCTTTGGCCTGATTTTTTGTAGTAATTTGTTGTGTGTTGGGTTTTGAGATTGGCTGTTTTGGTTGTCGTCTTTCTACTAGGTGTTCTAATTGTTTTGTTGTGTTTGTATTGGGTGTTTTGTGTTAGGTTAAAAGGTACGAGTCCTTAAAACCAGCCAAGTGATGCCGTATATTAATTTGTATTTTATGGCTTTTGAACATGCACTTTAAGAAGAGGGTTAGAAATCAATTTAAAAGCAAAAAATACAGAAAGCTTATAAAATAAAATAACGCAACTGCCTGGCAGGCAAACAACCTGCATCTGGGTCTATACAAACAAACACACTGCTCACCTAAACCTGTAGTTTGTTGTAAATCAAGTCATAGGTGTAGTAAGTTCCCTCGAAGAACGATACCCAAGGAGCCAAACAGGGCGGGGGTACCTGATGGTATTAAATGTTCTGTTGTTGAGGAGCGTTTCTCGTTGTGGTATAAAGGTCTAGTAGTTTAGAGTGGAAGTTTATGTTAGGTATAATGTTAGAATAACTATATTGAGATGTTGGGGTTTTGAATTATATTTAATACTTTAATAACCCGACATCTGTTTTGATTTTTTTGTTTTAATTACACCTTTATATTTATTAATTTTTTATTTATTTTGTTAAATTTATTTTAAAAATTTATAAAAAAAAAAAATATTTAATGTAGAAAAATAAGTTTTAAGAAAAAAATACTTGGTTTTGTTGAAGATTTAACCCCTTTTCCAGTCCGGATTTTACTTTATCTTTTTTTTAAAAAATTACCTTACAAAACATTTTATAAAAACAAAAGCCGCAACTCCTTTTCGTTCCTCTAATCTGTTTGTTTTTCTTTTCCGTTTAGCCCCTTTTTTCTGCCCTGTCCTTTTTTTTTTTTTTTTCCTTTTCCCCTCTCCTTTTTTCCTCGTGTCTTGAATAATTCTCATTACATTTTTTGTGATTTTTGAGGTCTTACGGAGCGGGCAGGTGTTATGTTAGTGTATTGTTCGTTTTGCCCGGTCAGCTGGATTGGTGTCACTTTTTTGGAGTCGGATGGATTGTCTGTGAAACTGATAAACCAAGTTCTGCATTTTTTTTTTCAGATGAGTCTTGTTGTTTTCTTGTGTTTCATCTTTAGTTTGTATGGATTGTAACAGAGTATAGAGTTAAGTAACGTAGTCTTAATTCAAATTAGTTTTTTTGCTGATTTATGAAAAAAATTAACCAAGTATCCCTCCAAACAACTACTGAATATTTTACCCCCAACTGTTGTGATAAGGCCTGTGTTTTTCACATATTTGTGTTAGCTATGGTTTGGTAAGGACTGGGTGTAATCACATGACATACAGATGATTGTAATTTTGCAGGTTAGGGATTAGGCTTATGTGTTGTGTCTCAGTTTAAAAGGTTTTTGGTTGTCTCGTGTTAACAATGTAGGTTCTGGTGCATTCTTTTCAAACAGCTGGTTTTGTTTAGAAAAAGGAGCAGTGCATAATTTTCACATAGTCTAATCTGTGGTTTTCAGTACCGTCTTATAAATTCAACAGCTCTCCTCGTCGTTAGTCTTGAATTCTTGTACGTTTTTGAAACAGTAATTAGTAACCGCAGTTTTTAGAAAGACAGATTTTTAGAGACGTTAGAGTTTAGGAAAGTTTAACGTTTAGAGACGGTTCCCTTGTCCTATTCAGCGCCCTCTGCTCCTGGGTGTGGTGCGCCGTTGTGCTGCAGGCGCTTCTGGTCAGATTTTCATTTTTTAAACGTTTGCTGGCGGGACGGACGGAAGAAAAGGAGGAACAAGGGAAGATCAGGAACTTTGACCAAATATACTGGTGGGATGTGGTAGTTTTATTGTAGTTTTGTAGTGTCTCGGTTCCCTGGTTCACCAGGGACGTAGTAAGAGGGGGGCTTATGTAGCATGGGTGTTTTTTCAGAGGCTTTTCAGAGATGTTTAGGCGATTGTCTGGGTGAGCGGCAGGAGCACCGAAACAGAAAGGAAAAAGACGAAAGATCTGCCGACGAAAATATCACATACAACATACTTTACCCGAGCTTAGTTTGTGGTCTAGGCTTGAATGCTGTGAACCACGGTTAGGACGTCACGTAGCCGAGCCGCGATTAATCGTCTCAGTATAGCCGTTTTTTATTGGAAGGGCAAGTAGGTAGAGTAGTTTAGTAGTTTGGTGGTTTGTAGTGTGGGAGTTGTAAAATTGATGAGTCAAGGCGGCAGTGGCAGTTTTCGAGCAGTGAGACGGGGCGTGTGCAGGTTGTTTGACGGAGGGGAGAGAGAGAGAAGGAGAGAGGAGAAGGAGGAGAGAGGAAGATAAAAGGAGGGAGAGAGAGAGAGTGGAGAGCGTGAAGAGAGAAGGGGAGAGACGAGAGCTGAGCAGAGGGCAAGAGAGTGGGATCGAGACGAGAGAGAGAGAGGAGAACAAGGGAGAGAGGGAGTAAACGAGGAGCGATGAGAAGGACGAAGAGACGGGAGAAAAAGAGAGTATGAAGAGGAGGATAACGAGGAGAGAGAGAAAGAGAGCAGGAGGAAAGAAGTGAAAAAGAGAGGAGAGACGAGAGGAGAGAGAAGAGAAGAAAGGACGAGACGAGAAAGATGACGTATAGACGAAGAACCTTTACATGAGAGAGGGAGAACTCCAGCAAAGTTTTCTAAAGGCTACATGAGCGGACGACAGCAGGTGAGCAGTGAGAAGGTGTGGGTAGGACGGAGGAAAATTGCCGGTTGAGGAGAGAGGGAGAGAGCACGAGGTACTGAGAGAGAGTGGTAAAAGGAAGAAGACATCAGGAGAGAGAGAATGGAGAAGAATTGGGAGAGCAAAATAGTAAGAGAAGCAGAAGGGAGAGAGAGAGAAAGAACAAGATTTTTTTTTTTTTTTTGGGAGAGAGGAAGGAGAGAGAAGTTGCAGGGAAGAGAGGAAGAGTAAGGTTCGAGCAGCGGGTTAGTTAGGAGGGGGGGTGATAGGCAAAAATTTAGTCCTGGGGACTATGTGATCAATACACTGGAGGCGAGGATCCAACGCAAAACCGAAAACAAAAAACTGGGCCAGCCAAGAAGGATGAGGCCCGCAATTAAAAGCAGAACATAGAGAAAAAACAGCACGAAACGAGTAGAGAGTACACACGTAAACCGTAGCAGTAACCAGGAGTAGCAAAGGAGTAGCAAGGAGCGAGTTGAGTTTATTATGAAATGAAACTAGACTCTAGCAGACCAGCCTAAGCGTGCCGC